>JAJIBD010006975.1:0-88208 GCA_021461705.1 Cryptotis parvus | reverse complement strand
CGACCTGGGTTCGATCCAGGCCGGTCCCATATGGTCCCCGAGCACCTCCAGGAGTAATTCCTAAGTGCAGAGCCAGGAGTAACCCCTGAGCATCGCTGGGTGTGACCCAAAAAGCAAAAAAAAAAAAAATATATATATATATATATATATATATATCGTGCCACCATGTCCTGGGAGCACAAAAAAAATTAACAAAAAATACAGGAAACTGGATGGGCCAGAGAGATAGTACACAGGTTAGGCACTTGTCTTGCCCATGGCTGACCGTGGTTCAGTCCCTGGCATCACACATGATCCCCTGAGCACCACCGGTGATTCCTGAGGACAGAGCCAGAAGTAATTCCCAGCACTGCTGGGTGCCGCTCTAACCTTTTCCCCCAAAGGGGATGAACAGGTGTTAGAAAATCCCCAACTTGTTGGAATGTTGAATCTGTGACATCATCATGGACGACTTTGTAAACCACAGTGTTTAAATAAAGTGTGGAGGGATAAAAAAAGAAAAAGAAAACTCTTAATAAAATGAAATAAAAGGATGGAGTTTAGCTGTGGCAGCAGTTAATTAGCAAAGCCCGTTGTCAACTTGAAGTGGAAAACTCTCATCATAGATGATAAAAAAAATTTTTGCTTGTGCCTTTCTGAACCATTTTGTGCCTGTGCCCAGTTAATCCAAAACTGGTATCACTTTTCAGAGGAAAGGTATGGAGGGGTGGGAGTGGAAACCTGTCTGGTCTGTTCAGAGTCTTCCCTCAGGCCAGCGTCTCTGATAGTGCAGAACCTGAATGAACCTCAGAAGCCCTGAGCCTTGAGCCCTGGGCCTGGTTTCTGCTTTGTTTGGTTTTTGGTTCACACCAGCAGTGCTCAGAGCTTACTCCCTGGCTCTGCACTCAGGAATCTCTCCTGGTAGGACTCGGGGCACCAAATGGGATGCCGGGGATAGAGCCCAGGTTAGCTGCATAAACAAATGCCCCTCACCACTATATTATCTCTCTGGCCCTACCTTTTCTTTTCCTTTCTTTTTCCGGCCCTGCCTTTTCCTGTTTGAAGAGGCCAAGTGGTAAAAGCATGGCAGGGTTGTGAAACAGTCTACTACACCCCAAGTCCAGGGTGTGGGGCTGGGGCCAGAGTGATAGTATAGCGGGGAGGACATTTGCCTTGTACCTGGATTAGATCCCCAGCATCGCATGTGGTCCTCAGAGCACCACCAGGAGGCCAAATCTACATCTGCATGTAGATGGTCCACTTCTACTGGGCCATCTACATGCAGATGTAGCTCGGCTCATGCAAATTAGAGTTTCTAGTGGAAAGACTAGTGGAAACTTAGCAAGAGCAGTGGAACCATGCTTTAAGGCTGGCAGTTGCTGGCTGAGGAGCAGCCCGCCTATGCCTGAGGGTCCTCTGCAGAGAGCATCTGTTAGAGTCCCAGAGGTCAGAGACCTCAGAAAGCTTTCCTGAGGGATTTAGTGTTTGCTTTGAGCCTGCCAGAGCCCCTACTACATCGTCCATCTCCTCTCGCTCAGGAGTGTAAGCCGTTTCTTTCTTTAGCCATCACGGGAAAGAATTTTGGCAGATGCAAGGCGGGATTGGACCCCCTTATCTGCATCCCCTCGGGTCCTGCTGTGGAATTGCCTTTCTCATATGACAGGGAATCATTTTTTGCTGGTTTTGATTGAGTTCTTTGGCACAGTGGATAGGATTTGTTGTAGCACATACATTCCCCCTGCCAAGGTACACAGTGTCTTTAGACTTAGAGACTTGTTTTATGATATTCCCCCCCCCCCCCCAAACTTAATTTATTCTGCATATCCCATGGCAGTGCTAAAGGTTTGTGGGTATTTGGCTGCCACGGCTGGTGGTGGCTCAGCTGGGCTGTGTCTGAGCTTGTGGAAGAATGGGAGCATCGTGCTTCAGAGGCATATTTTCAGAGTTACGCTAATTGAAACAAAAAATGTTTTCAACCAGCTTATTCATGAATAGAACTTTGGGGATCAGTGGACCTCGGCTAGGAGCTGAGTTTGTATTAGCCTTGGGAAGGTGTCTTGGATTGGTAGAAAATGACTCCAGGGGTCTACCTGTCCTGAGTTCCTCAGGGCACCCTAAGATTTAGAGGCTGGGAAGAACAGAGTAGAGGAATTGTGAAGACTTTCATCCTATCATATTTTATCAGACTTATTTGGGGGGTTCTTTATAGACTTGGGGGGTGTTTGCTCAGGACTTGCTTTTTTTTTAAATTTTTGGGTCACACCCGGCCGTGCTCAGGGGTTACTTCTGGCTCTGCTCTCAGGAATTACTCCTGGCATTGCTTGGGGACCAAATGGGATGTTGGGGATGGAACCCAGGTCAGCTGCATGCAAGGCAAATGCCCCTAGCCCTGTGCTGTCGCTCCGGCCTCTCCTTTTTTGTTTTATTTAGTTTTGAGGCTACACCTGGCAATGCTCATGGGCTATTCCTAGCTGGCTCAGGGAACCATGTGGGATGCCAAGGATCGAACCAGGCCAGCCGGCGCAAGGCATACACCCTGCCTGCAGTACTATCGCTCTGCCTCCACCCCCACCCTCGTTTTACTTTGTTTTGAGGCTACACCTAGCAATGCTCAGGGTTGTTCCTGGCTGGCTCAGGGAACCATATGGGATGCCGGGCGGAAGCCTGGTCACCTGCGCAAGGCACCCTCCTAATACTATTGTTCTGACCCCTCAGGGATCACTCCTGCTGGCTCTCAGGGCACCATAGGTGGTGCCTGGGCTCGAACCCACAGTGGCCACGTCATCAGCGTCCTTTTTAAGCTTTTAAAGCTCCACCCAGAGAGGCAGATGGGATCTGTTAAAAGGCCCTCTATTTTCCCCCTAAGGGGAAGGGAGGGAGTAGCCATATTCAGCTGTGCTCTGGGTTTCCTGTGGTGCCAAGGATTAAACCCGGGGGTCTGCAAGGCAAAGCCTGTGCTCCAGCCCCTTGAGCACCTCCCCAGCCCTCAGTTCAAATCCCATTACTGAAAGACCTCAGCAATAGGGTCCCTTGCCCAGGGCCAGCTATGGCGTGAATTTCAAGACACTGAAAAACTTGAGAACGTTCCAGATCTGGAAGAAAATGAGAATTACAAAGGGTGATTCTAGATGGAATCAACCCATCAACAAATGGGGCCAGAGAGAAACTTCGGCAGCACGGTGGGCGCCTCGCATGTTGAGGGTCTGGGTTTGAGCCCTGGCACCCCCACCTCCCCCTCAAAAAAATGCAAGGGAAAGAGAATGAAAAAAAGAAAGGGGGAGGAATGGATTTGCGGAGGGAGATGCAGATCTAGAGCCAGCCCCTGCTAGAAGCTGGGCACGGTGAGCAGAAGGTCGACCAAATATGTGATGGAAACAGTGACCCGGCGCTGTGTGGAAGAGCATGAGGCTTGGACATAAACTGGTCCCTGGCCCGAATGAGGAGTGGACAGTGGACAGGCGTCTCCTGGGGACATGTGGCGTGAGAAATAATGATTGGAGGAAGAAGAGAGCAAGCTCGGGCTAAGCAACACTGCGTGACTTAACCCTCGGTGGGCACAGAATTACCTGGGGGCATTCCTCAAGTGCGTTTCTGTGTCATACCCACAGAGATATGGTTCATCAGTAAATGCCGCGAACGGAGAGCCTGCCTACTACCGAGTATACCACCCCCTACGGCAGAGCCGGGCAAGCTACCCGTGTCGTATTTGATATGCCAAAACAGAACAATTATAGACCTCATTCCCATGACCTGAACGAATGGTTTGAGGCTCTTTATGTTCCTGGAGTGAGTGGATGTCCTTAGGCTATACTAGCGCACGACAGGCATGCATGGAGATGTTACTGGTGCCCGCTAGAGCAAATCGATGAAAAGCGGGAAGACAAGTATAGAAGTGATACCCATAGAGATGCCATGGGTGGGGTGGAGGATGGGGAATCTGTATCTGCAGCCCAGTTACTGTGCTGGGCATTGTTAGTGGAGGACATTGCACGGTGAGAACTACAGCTGTCCTTCATCGGGAGGGTGCCGTTGGGTCTGGCATGATGTACCCCGCTGCTCCCTGATCGGGTGAGTTTATGGATTTCCTCTGTGGAGACACTATTGACCTGGTCTTAGGCGGGCTTCCTGCTTGACAGGGGAACCCTTTGGAGGCCACGAGCAGGTGACATGCAGGAAATTATCTGAGACTTCATGTTCTGGATGTCATCTCTTCACCACTGTCTCCCCTGGCACAGGACAGAAGAATTCAGAGGTGGGACAACCGTTACTGGAGAGAGAGTCACAGTATTTTCCTTCCTTCCTTCCTTCCTTCCTTCCTGCCTTCCTGCCTTCCTGCCTTCCTGCCTTCCTGCCTTCCTGCCTTCCTGCCTTCCTGCCTTCCTGCCTTCCCTGCCTTCCTGCCTTCCTTCCTTCCTTCCTTCCTTCCTTCCTTCCTTCCTTCCTTCCTTCCTTCCTTCCTTCCTTCCTTCCTTCCTTCCTTCCTTCCTTCCTTCCTTCCTTCCTTCCTTCCTTCCTTCCTTCCTTCCTTCCTTCCTTCCTTCCTTCCTTCCTTCCTTCCTTCCTTCCTTCCTTCCTTCCTTCCTTCCTTCCTTCCTTCCTTGTCACCCCGGCAATGCTCAGGGGGTCACACCTGGCTCTACACTCAGGAATTACTCCTGGTAGTGTGTGGGATGTTGGGGATCAAACCCAGGTTGGCGCATGCAAGGCAAATGCCCTACCAGCTGTACTATTGCTCTGGCCCCAGTGTTTTTGATTTTTTGTTTGGAGGGTCATACCCAGTGGTACCTAGGGCTTACTCCTGGCTCTGTGCTTGGGGACCTGGCAGGTGTCAGGGGGTCTCAGGAGACAAGGCTTAAGGTACTGGGGGATCGAATCAGGGTCAGCCTTAGGCAAGGCAGTTGCCCATCCACTGGACTATTGCTGCAGACTAGGAAAAAGAATTAACTCACATCATGCTTTTCGTTTTCTATGCACAGTGCTGGTTATGTTGGGGGATGGCTTGATGTGCTCTCAGTCTTTTTGGGGGGGACACACCTAGCAGTGCTCAGGACTTACTCCTGTCTCTGTGCTCAGGGTTCATGTCTGCTGGAGCACAAGGCACCATATGGAATACCAAATTTGAATGTGCTGTTTGCAGAGCAAGCACCCTACCCATTGTACTTTCTGTCCCCCCCAATTGAAAATTGAACATTCATTTTATTTTTTGCTTTTTTTGGGGGGGTGACACCAGCGATGCTCAGGGGTTACACCTGACTCTGCGTTCAGGAATTACTCCTGGCGGTATATGGGGACCAAATGGAATGCCGGGGATCGAACACAGGTCGGCCACATGCCAGGCAAATGGCCTACCCCTGTGCTATTGCTCCGGCCCCGAGCATTCATTTTTTAGTGTTGTGAGACACCTGCTTATCTCCTTTGCAACTGAGGGGGTAGACCATATTCTGCAGGAAACAGAATATATGTCCCAAAATTGTTTTGTACTTTTTATTCTAGTTTGGGGCCACACCTGTTGGTGCTTAGGGGACCATGCCGTACTATAGATTATCACACCCAGGCCTCCTGCCTATGAAGCATTCCAATCTTCTGAGCTATCCCCCCCAGCCCCTGTCCTTTTAGTTTTGATAGAATAAAATAAAAAGCAGTACTGGCTTTCCATTTACTATAGCAGTATAAAATGTCCTTTCAAAATAAAGTTCCTCTTTAAAAGTTTGTTTAAAGGAAAATAAATAAGAGTTAGGAGGCACAGGTTGTAAATGAAATATGTGGATCACAGAAACGTTTGGGAAAGAGAGGACCAGAGGAAGCCATCTGGATTTTCCATCTCCTTTAATCCTCCTAACAGCCCTCTGAGGCTAGGAGCGATCATTTTCACAGTTTACAGCACTGGTAACTCTCATCGCCGGGCCAGCTTCCCCTGTCTGGCTCTCAGCTGCTCTTCATGTGAGCGGGGGTCCTTGAGTCCTCTGCAAGCCTCAGTTTCCCTGTTAAGCTAGGCACAGGTTGCAGCTGGGAGGTGCTCCCAAAGGGATCAGTAGGGCCACCCCCCCAGACCCTCTGTCCTGCCCGGCCCCGCCCTTCTTCCTGTTCTCCTGGGGATCTTGCAGAGCAAAGCCCTGTGCTGGAGAGCCTGGAACCCTTCCTTACTGCAGTGTCCCTGTCTGGGGCACAGGCTATTGCACTTAGCAGTTTGAAACGTGTTGACATTTAGTAGTTTGGTTCTGGTGACAGTTGACAGGATTGTTGTGCCCTTCGAGGTGGTCAGCCTGTCCCGAAAGCCCTGCTCCTCATGGAGAATCCATTTGTGTGCGGTTCCTGTTTGAAGGCTCGGCAGCTTGTTTCTGGGGCGGCTGTGGGGCGTTCAGGGCCTGACGCACTGGGAGAGCGGTCGTTCCACCCCACCGCAGAGTCGGCACGTCACAAACCCGACCGCTTTGGGGCCTCTCCCATGTTCTCTCCGAACCATTTTGCTTTGGCGGCATTGCTGGCTTCTGAAACCAGCCTGCAAGATGTTGCCAGCACACGTGTGAGCCTGTGTGGAGCAGTCTGGGCGAGTGAAGCTGGTGGAGATTTAGGGGGCCAGCCCCTGACGTGTGGCCATCCCTGGACATGTGGATGTAAAGGATGTGGATCTTCCCTTGTTTTTTAGTGACTGTTTTCCTGTCTGTAGAAACAGCCTCCGACTTTGTTCTCCCTGAGTCAGCTCAGGGCAGCACCTCCTGCAGCCAATGGAAATCAAACCCCTTGGGTGGGGGGGGCGAGGTGGGGCGGCCACCTCTCTCCTTGGGGGAGTAAAGAGGGACTTTTCTTTCTTGCTTTGGGGGGCACACCTGGCATTTTACCAGGGGGTCTCCGCCCAGCCTGCTCAGTGCTCAGGGGGTCACTCCTGGCAGGGCTGGGGAGTGAAGTGAGGGTTCTCACAGAGCGAAGCATGCTCACCAGACCCTCGAGCGTTCTGCTTGGCCCCTGGAGAGGGCTTGTGACAGTTTGTTGATGGTCCCCTTCCTTCAGTGACCCACAAGAAGCAGCAGGGGGAAGGTGGTCACCACGTCTGCCCCTTTTATTCTGGACTTAACGGAAGAAGTTCTGGTTTCTAAGAGTTGGGGACTGGCAGAGGGGAGGGGGTTCTGCTGCAGGACGTGTTCTGGCATTGTAAACAAGTCCTCTCTGCCCATCTGCCTCCAGAGTTTGGGGGAGTTTCCTCCACAGTGCCCGGAATACCGTGGGGACCACAGAAGGACAGAATAGGAGATTGAGAGGGCCCAGGCCATAGATTTGGCTTCTTTCTGCCCGTGTTTTTATGCCACGAGTATTTTGTGAGGGTCTTGGGCCCTCTGCACACATGTGCACACATCTGTCTTAGCTCGAGTTGTTTACAAGGAGCAGAAATTCACTCAAGCTGGCACCAGCTCTTGGAATACAGCTGCTAATTACATGGGCGTCCAGATCCAGGAAATAAAGTTCATCTGGGAGACAGGCCCAGCGCAGGCTTTCAGAAAAGGCCCCTCTTCCCTTTGCGGGGGTCCCTTCCTCTGTCGCTGGCCCTGCGAGGCTAGTCCCGCTCCTGCTTTACAGGAGTTCTGCTCCCCGCTTCTTCCCTCTCCTCAGCACTTCCCTCACCCTTTCCACATCCCCATCACTCTTTTTTTGCTTTTTGGGTCACATCTGGCAAAGCTCGGGGCTTACTCTTGGCTCTGGTCTCAGGAATTACTCCTGGCAGTGTTCAGGGGACCATGTGGGATGCCGGGGATTGAACCCAGGTTGGCCACATGCAAGGCAGACGCCCTCCCCGCTGTGCTATCTTTCCAGTCCCTTTCCATAATTCTTAGAAGATTATCCTTGGGCCAGAGAGATGCCTCAAAGGGCGGAGCACAGGCCTGGTATGCAGAGACCCCAGATTTGATCCCTGACTCAGCCTGTCCCTCCCATACCCCCCAGCACTGCTGGACATAGCCTTGGTTGCCCCAGAAAAGCCCACAAGAACTTCTTAGGAAACCCCAAAATTGAAAATCACTGTTTTCTGGGATAAAGGGGCAAGGCAATCTTCCCGGGGGTGGGCACCTAATGAAGAGGGAGTGGGGGGGTTCGCAGTTCCCTGGGGACTGAGAGGATTGATTCGGGGCCTGCTGCTGCCGCTTGACACTGCACAAGTGGGACGGCTTGGCCGTCACGATCCGTCCTCAGCTGCCTTCCCTAAGGGAGACGGTGGGCGGGCTCAGGTCACGTGTCCACACCCCTGCGGTCTCAGGTGTCTTGAAGTTGGAGCTCCCCACCCTCCCAGACCAGGCTCACCCTGGTGGGGGTGGAGCAAGAACTGTCACCCCAGGTGGGTGCCCCAGTAGCAAGCCAGTGTGCATGCTTGTCAGGCTCCTGTCGTCCCCGAAGATGGGCACCTCGGTGTCCCCCCTCTATCCGGCTCCTATACGGGTAGGGTTGAAATCGCTGCTCCTGAGGCTGCTGGAATTACCCAGAGGGGTAGGAACAGTTCAGGTGCAGATGGGAAGGGACGCACTCTCCGTCCGCGCTTATAAAGGGGACTTTCCGGTCCAGGCAGCGAGTGATTTTTGTTTTCATTATTTTCTGAAAGGGGGCCAGTGAGCCACGCAGGTGCCTCTGGTTTAGATGCTCACTGGGTGCCCCCGCGCATGCAAGTGCCTCGAGCCCGCAGGTCCGTCCTGCCCATCCCTGCACCTTGCCCCTCCTAGGTCCTGCTGCCTCATTTCTCATTCAGAGGCCTTCCTCCCTGTCCTCCGCGTGTTGTCCTCTGAGGGCTTGGATCCAGAGCAGCGAGCCAGTTAAGGGGAGCGAGGCCGGCAGCCTGGGTTTCTTCTCAGCGGGAGGCATTTGGAACCGATCGGCCCTGGCCCCTCTGTGGTAGCTGTCTGGAAGTGAAACAACGCACACACCAAGAGGGCATTGTCAAAATGTCCTTCCGGCCAGTGTCACAGACTTTTTGTGTTCCTGTGGAAACACCCACTTCAATTTCCTGCTTTCGTTTTTTTCTTAATGGCCAAGCAATTAATCTGGCTAGTTCTGCTATTTTTTTTTAATTCTTTCGACGTGTTAAGCAAGCAATGACAGATAAGGAGCCAACATCTGGTGACTTAGAAGTACATTGCTGGAGGTTGACAACCTCGTGGAGGCGACAGGGACCGCCAAGACCTCGGCTCCATTAACAGCTCGAATCCTTCACTCATCCTGGTTACCTGCAGCCACACAGAGCAGAGTGAAATGTTCTCGGTGTTTCTCCTAAGGACAGGGAACGTAACACTTTGTTCTGTATTTACTCTCCTATTTCTGTAGTGGCCTGGGCTCTTTTTTTCCCCCTCCTTATTCTACATGAATCACTTGGATGCATAAATTCAAGGACATATGTTTGCGGCTCTCACACATCTGTCTTGAATTTCATCTTGTCCACCCTGTCTTCTACTTTCCAAACAGTTTACCTCCCGTCCTCCCCCTCTCTGCTGTTACTTATTTCATTGCACTGTGGATCTCTTTCATTTTAAAAGCGGGCTGAGGGGAACAGTGCCAGCCACGTCCATTTCTATATAAAGGCATCTCCGGAGCAGGGGGATCTGGTTGATCGAAGCTCTCTGGTGTGGATCCTCTCTCCTGGGGGGAGGATCCTTTCTCCCTGGCTGGTCTCAAGGCTATGGAGGAGCCTGAATGTGCCCGTCAAGGCCCAGGGCAGCGGTTCATGGAAGACCTTCCTGGGCCCAGCGGGTCCCTCTCCTGAAGATCCTCTTTGATCTTTGATTCCCAGATGGGGAATTTCTCACATCTTTTGTAAATGTTTCCTTTCCTCCCCTTTTCATTCAGCCCTCAATGGGACTTCCCGAAACAGGAAAGTGTTATTAAGGGGTTTCACCGGCACTTAGGTAGCTCTGCCAAGAAACAGGTTTCTCTACAGCCAGGGTTTAAAATAATAAGAATAACAATCCAGAAGGAAATTGAAAGGAGTGCTGTGCTGAGTGCTAACGGCTCCTTGGTGGGAGCGGCGTTGGACACGCGACACAGCTCTGCGCGTCTCACAAACCACACTTCCACTGCAGAGTGGGCCAGGAAAGAGCCCTGCTGCTTTGGCGCTTATCGTGGCGCGGGCTTGGAAGCACACAGGCGCATCCCCGGGTCCTGGTCTGCGTGCGAGGAGCTGCAAAGGGCTTCTGAGAATGCTTGCCAGCTTGTTTGATTTCGGAGAGCTGCTTAGGCACCTGGAGGGTGTGTGACCGTGACAGCGCGCGCCCGCTACTTCTCATGCTGTTTGTAGAGTCGAGGGTAAGTGAGCTGGCCAGGCACTGTCCTCTTTCTCATCATTTTTATTTTCTTATTATTTTCTGGGGGGGGGGTCACACCCAGCAATGCTCAGGCATTCCTCCTGGCTGTGCACTCGAAATCACTTCTGATGGAGTTCAGGCAACCATATGGGATGCTGGGGATAGAACCCGGATTGACCATGTGCAAGGCAAATGCCCTCCCTGCTGTGCTATGGCTCCAGCCCTCCTCATCAGTTTTCAAGGGAGTTCCCAGGGTTGGGAATTGTCTGGTCCAGGAGGAACAGGAGATAGTTCTGTCTTTGGAGTTCAAGCCTGCCAGCGGGTTTTGAGGTGTGGGATTCTAGGAGGTGGCTGGAACTTTCTTGCTTTCGACTTGGTGAATTTGCTCTGCACCTGAAAACCCGCTTGATTCCCTGAATGCTGAGCACTACACCTTTCTTTTGTTTTTTGTTTTTGGGTTATACCCACAGACTCAGGGATTACTCCTAGGTCTGTGCTCAGAACTACTCCTGACAGTGCTCGGGACCATATGGGATCCCAGGGATTGAACCTGGGTCGGCCACGTGCCAGGCAAGTGCCCTACCCGCTGTGCTGTCTCTCTGGCCACAGCGCTGCCCATGAATCACGGACACTTTGCTCTGAGGTGCAGGCCCTGGGGTGCAGTCCAAGTCCTGGGCTTGTCTTTTAAGTGCAGAGTTTGTTAGTAGAAAAGCAGGACCCGGGGTCACAGCCTGCAGGAGGGAATGCCTGAGCATTGCTGGGTGTGACCCCCACCCCAGAAAATAATAAGAAAATAAAAATGATGAGAAAGAGGACAGTGCCTGGCCAGCTCACTTACCCTGCCCAGGACCAGGGTGGTGGGGGTAGGGGTGGCGATCTATGGGCCTGTGCTGGGGGCTGTGCTCAAGCTGCTTCAAGGAGGTCTGAGCAGGGAAGGCTCCCGGGATGGTTTTCTGGGTTTTGTGTTTTGGTGGAAACATCCTTAGCAGTGTTCAGATGCTGCACAAAGCTCTTAGGAGTTTCTCTGGCCACACTGGGGAACCATGTGGTGCTGGGATCAAACCCTGGCCACCTACATGCAGAGGAAGTGCTCCAGACTTCTGACCTGACTCTGCAGCCCAGTTATATGTTTTTAATGATACTTTATTTTGCTTTTTGGGTTACACCCAGCGATGCTCAGGGGTTACTCCTGGCTCTGCACTCAAGAATTATTACTGGAGATGTTCGGGGGACCATATGGGATGCCGGGATTGAAGCTGGGTCAGTCGCATTTAAGGCAAACGCCCTTCCTGCTGTGCTATCACTCTGGCCCCCTAATAATAATTTTTTTTTTGCTTTTTTGGGTCACACCCAGCAATGCTCAGGGGTTACTCCTGGCTCTGCACTCAGGAATTACTCCTGGCGGTGCTCGGGGGGACCATATGGGATGCCGGGGATCGAACCCGGGCCAGCATGGGCCTGCCGCGTGCAAGGCAAATGCCCTACCCGCTGGACTATCTCTCTGACCTCCCCTAATAATAATTTTTAACTTGAAAAAATTCTCACTGTCACATTTTTTAGAAGGTATCTGGCTGCGGCAGTTCCCAGTTTGGGCACCTTCCCTCTTGCTTCTGAAGGAGGAAGGGATAGTGGGATGCCGGTGAAATATGGCCTCTCTCTTCCTACTAGGAGAAGGAAGAGGCAGGAGATGTCATTGCCAGGCAGGCACTTCCGGGCCTGGGACTCCACATCTCTGCAAAGACTTTCTTCCTTCCTCCTGGCACTTTTCCCTGGGCTTGGGGGTGAGGGTGGGGAGCGGGGGCGGGGCTTGGGCCCACGCCCATCTGTGCTCAGGGCTCACTCCTGGTGGCACTTGGGAGGCAGGGTGGTGCCAGGGTCGAGCCCGGCCGGCTGCCGCCTGCTGCCCTGTTTCTCCAGCCCTTTTGGGTTGCCTTCTAAAACACCCCAGACACAGCTGAGGGGCGGACGCTCAGAATTTATTCCTGTATGGTCTGAGCAACATTCTAGGCAGGGCTTGTGGGGCGCATCGTCCCTCGAAGGAGCTCAGTGTTGCCACCCCAGTGCCATGCCCGTTGTGGGGCCCCATGCATCTTCCCCCATACTGTGACCTGGGGTCCACAGCAACACAAGCCTCAGAGCCTCCTCTCAAGAGCTGGGCTGTGGCCTGACCTTCCAGGCCCAACCCATGCCCCTCAGGACCCCTGCCGTGAACACCCCCCACCCCCAAACTCTCTCTTTGTAGCAGTGGGTCTCGGTATATAACTATGAGCCACCCCCTAAACTGCCCCCAGCCACGCTGCCCAGGGAATTTTCTGTACCAGATGAGGCTTGAGGAAATCCCTGGCAGCTTGGGCGCGGAGCCGCCTTCCCTCCGTCTGTGTGCCGGCCAGAAAGATCTTGGCGCCATATGCTGCTTTATGCTCCCAGCAAACTGCTCATCCCGCGGCTCCCGTGGGCCAGGCGGCTGGGGGCAGAGTCCCAGAGCTCCGGGGTTGGTCTCATATCAAGTTTGGGGCGGCAGGACACACCCCCACCAAGGCCGCCACCACCTAGAAACAACACAAAAAGGTGTGCTGTTTCCACACCTGTGAAAGGGCTAGAAGAAAATCTGCACTTGGTCTTTATGTGGTGTTCCGTTTCAGCCTCACTGGACTGGGGGTGTGGTAGCCTGTCTGTCAGAGAGAGTAGCTTTCTTGCCTGTCTGCCTGCCTTCTCTCCATCCCTCCCCTTCCTCTCTCCCTCCCTCCCTTCCTCCTTCCCTCCCTCCCATCCTCCCTCCCTCTCTTCCTTTTTCCTTCCCTCCCTCCCTTCCCTCCCTCCCTCCCTCCTGCCTGCCTGCCAGCAGTGCTTACGGCCTAGGGGCCACTCCAGCAATACGTGGCCCAGTGGTCCAGGCCATATGTTCGGAACTCAGGCGTACCTGGCCGAGGGACTGATGACTCTGTGGTACTGTGTTCACCATAGTCCAGCTGCTTCTTGTGAAACTGTGTGTGTGTGTGTGTGTGTGTGTGGGGGATCGAACCCAGGACCTTGCACACACAAGGCAAGCACTCTCCCACTGAGCTGCTTCCCCAGGCCAGTTTCTGAGGTGCTCTTGTAGTTTTGGGGATGGCGCAGGGAGGCGTTTGCTGAGCAGCATGTTTCTATCATGTTTCTGTTGTGCAGCGTTCGTGTTTGCAGGAGCGTGACCATGGGGGGATGTGCGGATGGCCCGCCCTTCACCCGTCTTCACAGATGCCCAGGTGGAGGGTGCCTTGACAGGTTTTCTGCAAGACAGAGTGAGGCTGGAGGGGACTGAGTGAGTGGTCAGCGTGCAGTGGCCGGGCGTGAGGCTGGAGGAAGCTGAGTGGTCAGCGTGCAGTGGCCGGGCGTGAGGCTGGAGGAAGCTGAGTGGTCAGCGTGCAGTGGCAGTGGCAGGGCCAGGGTTTCCCATCCAGCCCCGGCCCCCGAGCCTGTGCCCTCAACTCCAGCCTCACCCTGCTTCTTTCTTCAATGCCAGGCACTTCAGTGCCTTAGAGAAAAGGCCGGGGCAGTGGTGGTGTTGTAGCGGGCTTCACTTAATCAGGCACACCGAGAATCACGGCTGGAGGTCGAGGAGGTCTTCGTCACCGCTGATCCCCTGGTGGGTCTAGCCTAGCACCTGGCCAAGCTCAGGGGTCCCAGAGCCTGTGTTTATCGGCATCGCTGCAAACTCATCGTTACTTTGCTTCATGTTCAAGCAGTGTGGGGCACTCGCGCGGGGTGACGTCTTACCGGTTACAGAGTGTTTCCTAAGATCTGCATTTTTTTTTTTTTTGCTTTTTGGGTCACACCCAGCGATGCTCAGGGGTTTCTCCTGGCTCTGCACTCAGGAATCACTCCTGGCGGTGCTCGGGGGACCATATGGGATGCTGGGGATCGAACCCAGGCCTGCACAGGCCAGCCGCGTGCAAGGCAAATGCCCTACCCGCTGGGCTATCGCTCCGGCCCCAGATCTGCATTTTCTTGACCTGCAACAGGGACGTTCCTCCTAAGTGCAGACAGGGTGGGCATCTTTTTAAATCTTTCCGTCCACAAGCAAAATCTTCTCTTTAGACTAAGATCACTCATAACACCAAACATGCATATAGTAAGTAGATTTCTATCGTAACAGTGGGTCTGCTTGGCGTCCCTTCACCGTGCTGTCATGGCGTCACCGTGTGTCACCGTGCTGTCTCAGACAGGAAGCACTCTGCGGTGACTGGATGGGAGGCGGGAGGAGGAAGGGGGTGTCTGATCACCCCTCCCCACAAACAGCCGCAAAGAGATTTCTGCGGCCAAAGAATACCTGATAATGAGACTCTTCAGGAGTCCCTCAGGGGCCAGGGGAGACAGTGCAGGGGCTCAGGCACTTGCCCTACATGCTGCCAACCTACATTCAATCCCTGGCACCACAAAGGGTCCCCTGAACCCCACCCGAGTGCAGAGCCAGGAGTAAGTCCTGAGCACCGCCAGGTGTCGGCCCCACCCCACCAAACCAAGTGCCCATGGCATCAGGTGACAGACGGGACCTTCTCTAGGTCAGGGCCTCCCCTGGCTCCAGCAGTGCCATCTATGAGCGAGAGATGAGGAGAGATGGCCGCGTCCTCCATATCCCACATCCACTATCATTTCTAATGTTGACCGGACATTTACTCTGCACCGGGCAGGTTTTCTGAGTGCGTCAATCCCGTCCAGCTGAGTAGCAGAGTGACGCAGGGATCATGGCCCTCTCTCTCTCCTCTGGTGGAGACGGGAGTGACTGTGTGGCCACCCTAGGGGTCAGTAGAGCAGAGCGGGCCCCTGCAGACTTCCGGGGAGCCGCGTGCTTGCCCTGCTCCCTGTCCCAGATTAACGAGCGCGAGGGACAGATTCAGGCTCATGTCTTGGCCATCCCTGCTCACAGGGAAGTGCGCGAGAGGCGTGTCCGACAACGCGGGTGTCAGCCTTCCCAGCACACTGTCCCAGCACAAGGCAATTTTTCTTCTTGCCCTTTGCTCCATTTCTCCCGACATCTGCTATGACCTGCTTGTACTGTTCTGCCTGTACTCCCAAAGCTGTGACACCACTATTTTTTTTTCTGCTTTTTGGGTCACACCTGGCAATGCTCAGGGGTTACTCCTGGCTCTGCACTCAGGAATTATTCCTGGCAGTGCTCGGGGGACCATATGGGATGCTGGGGATTGAACCTGGGTTGGCCACATGCAAGGCAAACGCCCCTCCTGCTGTGCTATTACTCCGGCCCCAACACACATCACTTTTTGAAAAGTGTGGTTCTGAGGGCCAGAGCCATAGCACAGCAAGGAAGGGCACCTGCCTTGCATGTGGCAGGCCCAGGTTCCATCCCGGCATTCCATATGGTCCCCTGAGCACAGCCGGGAGTAATTCCTAAATGTAGAACCAGGAGTAACCCCTGAGCATCACTGGGTGCACTACAAAAACAAAAACAGGGGCCGGAGCAATAGTACAGTGGGTAGGGTCTTTACCTTGCACGCACCAGGATTCATTCATTCCCTGGCATTGTATATGGTCCCCTGAGCGCCACCAAGAGTAATCCCTGAGCATCCCTGAATACTACCCAAAAAAAAAAAGAAAAAAAGAAACGAGGCTCGGGGCTGGAGAGATAGTAGAGTGTATTAGGAGCTTTCCCTGGATGGCCAGCTTTGGCTCAATCTCCAGACACATTGTTCTCTGAGGTCCCCAGGAGTGATTCCTGAACTCAATTAGGAGTAAGCCCTGAACACCACTGGGTATGGCTCAAAAAGCCAAAAATAAGCAAATTAAAATAAGTAAATAAAATCTAAATTTTGGCATTAGGGACTAGTATATAGAGCATTTGTTTTGCATGTGTGAGAACATTGGTTTAGTCCCCACCACTACAAAAAAAAAGTAGAAAAATGTGTGTGTATGTGTGTGTGTGTGTGTGTGTGTGTGTGTGGCATAAAACTGATCATTTTACCTGTTGTCCACTCTGCTGTGAGGTTCCTGAAAGCAGGCACTGCTCACCATCATCAGCTCCAGCACTTTAGCTAGTCTTGTGCTGGCTGCACTTACCAGTTAGGTCGGCTCTAAGTCAAGCACTTGCTACTCTGCAGTTTAGGGGTCAGAGAGAAAAGTACAGGCGGCAAGGAGCTTGCCTTGGTCCACATATGTTCTCCTGAGCCACCAGGCGTGATTCCTGAGTGAATGTAGTAACCCCTACATACTTCTGGGTGTGGCCCCCAAACAAAAACAAACTTTAAAAAAAAACTATTCTGAGATTTATAAAAATGAAGAGTAAATGTTTCATCCCCTTCCACTTTGTCCTTCCTTTCCAACACGGTCTACAGCAGCAGGTACGGGCCGGAAGGGGAAGGGGGACGCTGGTTCCTTCTGGTGCCAGTATCTGTAGGGAGCAGTTGACGGTTTCTTTCCTCGGCCCGCACTTTGGCCACTGTTGGGGCAGCGGCTTCTTTCGGGAAGTAGCTCTGGTGAAGGAAGTAGCCCACTCCCGTTGGTGGGGCCTCAACTTCCTTCAGCTCCTGGCGGGACCCATCAGCCAGGCCCACCCGCATCTCCCCGGTCTGTGCTGGCTTCTGGCAGACGGAGATGGGAAGGTGAGCAGGGAACTGGGCCCAAGGTGTCATGAGGCAGAGGGAGGCGAGCTGCAGTTCCACTTACATTGCTCTTGGCATTTCCAGCTTACAGAGCCCTTGAGTACCCCAGGAACCAGGACGGTTGTGTTCAGCAAAAAGCAAGTGAGGCGTACAGGCCGTGGAGCTGTGAACTCGCATCCTCTGTTCCTTGCACTCCTTCATCCCTCTGTTATTTCTCCCATCCTTCTCTGGACACAGGACGATGCCACACACAGCAGTCGGCCAATAGTGTGTTGCCTGACTGAACATTTCAGCTGCAGGCCGAAACTCTTGCTTTGCCCACCAAAGCAAGAGTAAGCTCTAACTCCGGCGTTATGCTGCGTTATTAAGCAGCGGCGTTATTCTCATGCTCCTGCTGGAGCATTTAGAATAGTCCCAGGATAAGTGTTCCCACTTTGGTAACATGGGTATCAGCCATAGCAGCTGGCAGGCATGTGGGGCCTCATCTGTGCAGGCCCTATCCTGAGCAGTTTATGTGGCTTGTCATCACAACCGTCCAGTGTGGAGACTCTTATCCCATTGTACATAAGAGGAACCTGGAAGGAGTCAGGAGGTTGCCTGGGCTGCCACTGGCATATGCCCGAGCAGTTAGCCCTGAGTAATCAGCCCCAGAACTGCGCCAAGTCGTCACTTAGGGCATAACGAGAGGGTGGGATGGGGACGTTTCTCTGAGAAGTCATATGGAACAGACTTTGCCGTGTTTACTTAGGAAGCCTTCGGAAATCTGTTTTTGGACCAGAGAGAACACAATGGGCTGAGAACATGCTTTGTGTGGTGGGGGGGCAGGGGGCGGGTTTAATCCTGAGCACCACATGGTTCCCTGAACACAGGACTAGCCACTGCTACACACTGCCAGTATAGCCCAGCCTCCCAGAAAATAATAACTAAAGGATCTGATTTCTTTCTGAGGCCACATCACGGTGCTCAGGGGTTAATCCCAGCTCTGTGCTCAGGAGTCACTCCTGGCAGTATTCGGGGGGGTCGTGCTGGGGATTGAACCTGGCAGCTGTATGCAAGGCCAACGCCTGTCTGCTGTGCTTTGTGTCCGGCCGCAGAGGCTCTGTGTTCAGATGCTGCTCAGAGAGCGTGGCGTGCTGACTCAGCCTTGGTGAAGGGCAGGGGGCAGCTGTGCCTGAGAAGCCTCTGGCCAGCCTCGCCGCAGACGTGCTGACTAATCCTGCATCTGTGTTAGCCTTGCCTTTGTCCCACCGATTCGCAGCAGCTGTTGAGAAACGGAATCTCAGCTCCCCATTCAAGAGCAAGATCGAGTGCGCAGAAAAAGAGGCTGCTGGGGAGATGGCGCCAAGGTGTGCCTGCATGTGGGAGCCCTGAGTTCAGCCCCAGCCCCTGCATGGTCCCACAGACGCCCTGATCACTGCCCGGGGTGCCTGCCTTCACCCCCTCCACCTCCCAAAAAGCGAAAGAGGCAGATTCTGTGTCACCCTCAGGAACTGAGACTTCTCAGAAATTGCCCAACTGCTTTCCCTGCGGCGTCTGTGGATACTGACTAACCCCTGGTCCTTGAGCCTCACTTTCTAGTGTGTGTTTTTACCATCTGCCAGTTCCCAGGACTGTCCCTCTTGGAATCTGCATCATTGTTCCATGCATCACTCACTGTGAAAGCCTTTCTGGCCTCCATTCCCAGGGTGATAACCCCAGCCACAGCTGGGGATCACTAACCAGCCCACCCCCAGGCCAGGGGTTCAGTTACTTTTAGGAACTCAAGAGGCCACTTTGTCATCCCTTTTGATTTTTGCCAAGTTGAGCTAATATTGTCTCCTGCTTCTTTGTGGCCGTTTCCTCTGTGTGGCCTCACTCCCGTGTCCAATGGGCTACTGTGAGCGCTTGGACTCTGAGGCTTGGGCTTTTGGCTGCAAAATGTTCTCTTGGAGTAAGTTACCTGGGCCTTTGGGGGACTGTGAAGGGAGAAGATTCAGCAAGCCCGAGGTATTCTGGGAATGAGCTCGGGATGAGCGGGCTGGAGCCATAGAACAGTGGGTAGCCTTGCACATGGTCAATCAGGGTTCAACCCCTGGCACCACGTATGGGCCCCTGAGTCTTGCCAGCTGTGACACCCTGAGCACAGAGCCAGGAATAATCCCTGAGCCTTGCCAGGTATGACACCCTGAGCACAGAGCCAGGAGTAATCCCTGAGCATTGCCAGGTGTGACACCCTGAGCACAGAGCCAGGAGTAATCCCTGAGCCTTGCCAGGTGTGACACCCTGAGCACAGAGCCAGGAGTATTCCCTGAGCATTGCCAGGTGTGATACCCTGAGCACAGAGCCAGGAGTAATCCCTGAGCATTGCCAGCTGTGACACCCTGAGCACAGAGCTAGGAGTAATCCCTGAACATTGCCAGGTGTGACACCCTGAGCACAGAGCCAGGAGTATTCCCTGAGCATTGCCAGGTGTGACACCCTGAGCACAGAGCCAGGAGTAATCCCTGAGCATTGCCAGGTGTGACACCCTGAGCACAGAGCCAGGAGTAATCCCTGAGCCTTGCCAGGTGTGACACCCTGAGCACAGAACCAGGAGTAATCCCTGAGCCTTGCCAGGTGTGACACCCTGAGCACAGAGCCAGGAGTATTCCCTGAGCATTGCCAGGTGTGATAGCCTGAGCACAGAGCCAGGAGTAACCCCTGAGCCTTGCCAGCTGTGACACCCTGAGCACAGAGCCAGGAGTAACCCCTGAGCCTTGCCAGGTGTGGCTCTAAAACAAAACAGACCAAAAAGCAGTGCAGTGTCCCTCAGTCTTGGCTGTCCTCGTCTTCCCCCACCCTGAAGCGAGGCGTTAGGAGACGCCAATGGTGGCAGAACACAGACGAGATTCTCCCTCAGGCCTCACTAGGTATCAGCCTGCGCTGGGAGAGAGAATTAGACAGGAGGAAGGAGGCGGCAAAGCCGAGCTCTCCCAGTGGAATCAAGGTGCGACCCCCGCATGAAAATGAGCTTGTTAGACAAAGCCTGTCTTGCTCACGGACCTCAGTAACAGGCCTCCAAGGATCCAGAACATTAAATTCTACACAGATTTTTTTCCGTATTTGCATCTTACTCTGGTCACAGGTCAGTGGATCTTATCCTCCGGAGTGTCTGTGATTCCCCGAATGGTTGTTAGTGAAATTCCTGTTCAAAGAGGCCTTTTTCAAAACGTTTTGTGGACTTGAGATATCACACACACTTGAAAAGACAGAATCTGGGGCCGGAGCGATAGCCCAGTGGATAGGGCGTTTGCCTTGCACGCGGCGGTTCAAGCCGGTCCAGGTTCGATCTCCGGCATCCCATATGGTCCCCCGAGTACCGCAGGGAGTAATTCCTGAGTGCAGAGCCAGAAGAACCACCTGAGCATTGCCGGGTGTGACCCCCAAAGCAAAAAAAGAAAAAAGAAAAGACAGAATCAGGGGGGAGAGATAGAGATAGAGACAGAGACAGAGAGACAGAGATAGAGAGCTTGAGTGTGGGAGGGAAGGCATGTGGACTACCTGTTCACAGAGTTAGGAGTAAGCCCTGAGTACCAGCAGGTGTGACCGATTCCTTTACCCTCCCAGAAGGAGAGAGAGAGAGCACGTTATCACTAGAGCGAACCTCTATGACTTCTCTAACATAAGGTTCACATTCTGATCTACAAATCAAAATTGACATGAGCCAAGTCACTAATGAATGATCTAAGTTCCCAGATAACTCCCTCCGCTATAAAAGGAGGTGTTCATCTACAAAAGGATCAACTTTCAGTGTCAGGCTGAATCTGGAAGTCTATTTTTCTCCCTCTACATCAGTGGGCCTTTCCTTGGTGGAACCCGGAGAGCCAGCAATAATGGCTATAAGCGGGAGCCAAGAACTCCTGTTTTCCTGAGACCGGGCGGCGGAGATCAGACCGGGAGGGAGGACCAGGGTCATGGGGGTTCAAGACTGTTCAGTCTCCAGGGAGGATAGTGAGAGAAAGTAAATGCCTGTGCTGATTGGGGGTGGGCCAGAGGGAAGGTGTTCGAGCCCTCTGTCCGGAGTGAAGTCTTCCTTCTCTCTTCTTGTCAGCGCCCTCGGTCCAACCTACTCAGCACCTCCTTGTCCGATATCAACATGGAAGTGGTGTCCTGACTGAAACTAAATGGAGGGGGCCGGAGCGATAGCACAGCGGGTAGAGTGTTTGCCTTGCACACGGCCAACCGGGTTCAATCCCCGGCATTCCATATGGTCCCCCAAGCACCGCTAGGAGTAATTCCTGAGTGCAGAGCCAGGAGTAACCCCTGAGCATTGCCAGGTGTGACCCAAAAGAGCAGGAAGGAAAGAAAGAAAGAAGAAGGAAGGAGGGAGGGAGGGAGGGAGGGAGGGAGGGAGGGAGGGAGGGAGGAAGGAAGGAAGGAAGGAAGGAAGGAAGGAAGGAAGGAAGGAAGGAAGGAAGGAGTGAGTCTCAGGGGCCGGAGCGATAGCCTAGCGGGTAGGGCGTTTGCCTTGCACGCAGCCGACCTCTGCCAGCCCGGGTTCGATCCCGGCATCCCATATGGTCCCCAGAGCACTGCCAGGAGTAATTCCTGAGTGCAGAGCCAGGAGTAACCCCTGAGCATTGCCGGGTGTGACCCAAAGAGCAGGAAAAAAAAAGAAAAAAAAAGAAAAGGGTCTCATACATTTGAAAACCGCTGGTGTAGAGAAGAGCATGGCAGGGGCCTTGCAGCTGTCACTTGCCCCAGGTGCATGTGGGGCTGACCATGGCAGGGGCAGCGCTTGCCCTGATGAGGTCCTGCATTCTGCACGCACCATTTATCACGGTCACTACTCAGTCCTAGGCCCCTCCTCCTCTCCAAGCGTGTACGAATAGTGTGAACGGGGACACCCTTCCGAGGCAGTGATGATGTTGGTGGGTCCTAGGAAATGGGTGCTCTCGTCTGCCACTGGTGGGAGTATAAAAAAAATCATCTCAGCGCTCTGGAGGGGTGACTTATGATCATCCCCACCCCATCCCCGGCCTCTTTCTGTAGTTTGCTGCTTCCTATTTTCTCCAAGAATTCCTTCTTTACTCCAAAGAGTTACTTTCTATTTACTTATTCGTGACTTAGGGACCGTACCACTCTGCAGGGGCTGACAGGGGTTACTCCTGGTGGTGCTGGCGTTAGGGGAACCGTGTAGTGCTGGGAGTGAACCCAGTCCCCACCCCCCCACTGGCCCATTGAGCTCCAGGCCAAGAAGTCCCTATTAAGCTAGAAAAAATCCCTTCATCTTCTTCCTCCCTCGTGCCCCACCTTCCTAAGAAAAATAACTGGATGTTGGCACTAGCAAACTCGAAGCAGAGCCCAGACGGCTGCTTGCATGAGCCAGCGTCCCGGCCCTTTCCTGAGCGCATAAGCAGAGCTCCCTGCTGCGGGCTGGTTGTTGGCAGCTGATGGGCAGCGCCAATCTTGTTCCGAGATCCTGGGCTGTTGGTGGGGTGGGGGTTGTGCATTAGAAACACAGGCCTGAGCAAAGCCTGCCACGCCAAGACAAGCGCCCCCGCCAGCGAAGGCGGGCCCACAGCCCTGGGGCCAAGTCACAGTCCCCAAGGCCGGGAAGCTCAGCATTCCCTGGCAGATGGCCCTGCCCGCTTCCCTCCCGTTCCTCATAGCCACATGTGCCCCATGCCCTCTGCTGTGCACGCAGGGCTTAGATGGCCAGCTGGTCACTGGCCAACTGTCCTCCAGCAGTGCTGGACAGGCCACAGCTCATCACCATCATGCCTTTGAGTTCCTTCTTGGCTTGGTTACTTTTTTTGAGGGGGTTGGTGGGGGGGGTTTGTAAGTCGACATTCCATTGGATTCTATGGCTTTCTGGGCTTGGTAGTTAAATTCACAGCACCCAGAGACCTGCCCAGTGTTCCCCAGATAGTAAAAGCAGCAGCGGGCTTGGCTGGTCCTGGACTATTGGGGTTTTCTCAGCCCTGCCCCCCTCCTCGCAAGCCCTGCCCCCCCCCCCCGCCAGCCTAGCCAGAGGCCATGTATTGGTTCAACTGGCTTCAAGAACTGAGCTTCAGGCTGGCTGGAGCACGTGGTGCCGGACTGAGTTGCCACACCAGCGGCCGTCCTGGGGAGGGGAGAGTCAGGCAGTGTCTCTTCTAGGTTTTCTGCTGCAGACTCTTGTCCCTTCTCCCCCAGGGACAGAGCAGAGCTGAGAACTTGGGGAGCACTTGCCTGCCAGGAGGATGGAGAGGCACCAATCAAAGGCCTTTTTTCCCATGGCTGGAAGGAGCCTCTGTGGGCTGGAGCACAGACTTTGCATGCAAGAGGCCCAGGTTCAATCCCCAGGATCACAGAGTCCCTGAGCACTGCTGGAAGTTTAGCTGGCACGGAGCCAGGAGTGGTCCCTAAGCACTGGTTCTTGTGGCCCCCAATAAAAAAAATAAAATAAAATAGGGGCTGTAGGGGATAGTCCAGCGGGCAAGGTGCTTGCCTTGCACACGGTCCACCCAGGTTCGATTCCCAGCATGCCATATGGTCCCTGGGCTCCACCAGGAGTAATTCCTGAGTGCAGAATCAGGAGTAACTATCTTGAGCATTGCTGGGTATGGCCCATAAACCTAAATAAGAATAATAGCTTTATTATTATTGTTGTTGTTGTTGTTGTTACCTTCATCCCCAGAAGGTTATGTTGGAAAGCTGCCCAATCGGCTTCACATTTGTGCTTTGAGAGCAAGTGCACTCAGTGGGGGGGAGGAACAGTCTGCCCTGCTTGCATCACTCGGAGTCCCCTACTGTGTCCCGGCCCCACAGGCCCTTCACTGTCACTCTCATGCCCCTGCCCCCCGGCTCAGGAGTCCACTGATCTGATCCCTTGGGGTTTCCAGCCCCCGCAGCCCCGAGGGGACTCGACAGACCCTGTGGAACCAGACTGGGACTTAACCACCTTCCTCTGCTTTCCTCCTTGCAGCTTAAACTGTGGAACAAATATCGAATTTCCAACATTCCGTCCCTCATATTCCTCGACGCCTCCACGGGGAAGGTGGTGTGCAGGAATGGTCTGCTGGTGATCCGCGACGACCCAGAAGGTAGGACCCGGCTCTGCCAGCTGCTCCCGCCGCCCCACCCGGCCTCCTGCCCGCTGGCCCCGGGCGGACAAATGAACTCTTTGGAATGGGTTTATTTGGCTACAGAGTATTGTCTTGATGAAATTTCAGTATTCTCCAGGTCACGGTTAAGATTTTTAAAGGGATCAGAATGTCCCCCTGGGGCTCTAATTCATGGGCCAGAGGAGATGGAATCCGAAAGAGGAAGTTGAGCTTTGAGGGAGGCGGCTGTTGAGAGGCAGCTAGAGTCCCCATTCCAACGGGAGCCCTGTCTCGCCAGCAGCCCCCTCCGCAGTGAGACAGGACCAGCTGCGAGGGGCTTTGTTCTGACTTAAACATCACCGCAGCCAGCTGGACTCTCCCTGGCCTGAGCCCGGGGCCTCGACACCTTGCTGGCAGAGGCCTGTCAGGGGCTGTTCCTGCTGCTGTGTTCAGGGAGTGACCCCTGGCGGTGCTCAGGGAACCATGCATGGTGCTGGCAACCATACCAGAGTTGGCACATGCAAGGCAAGCGCCTTGGTCCTGGTACTGTTTCTGGTGCCCACATCTATTTCTTCTCCCTTAAAGAGAAGGGTCATAGAATCAGTCCCCTTCACTTATTATTGAAAGAAGATTCTACACAGGTCACACATTTTCTTGGTAAAAATTTCACCTACTTTGGGGCTGGAGCGATAGTCCAGCAGGTAAGGCGCTTGCCTCGCATGTGGCGGACCCAGGTTCGATCCCTGGCATCCCATATGGTCTCTCGGGCACCACCAGGAGTAATTCCTGAGTGCAGAACCAGGAGTAACCCCTGAGCATTGCTGGGTGTGACCCAAAAAAGGAAAAAAAAAATTTTTTTCACCTACTTTGAGGGCCAGAGAGATCGTGCTGGGACTGGTGTGACAGTACAGAATGTACATTTGCATTGCATGTGGCTGGCCTGGTTCCATCCCCAGCACCCCACGGGTCCATTCAAGCCTGCCAGGAGCGATTCCTGAGTGCAGAGCCAGGAGTAAGCACTGAGCACTACTGAGTGTGGCCCTAACAAGTAAAAGTGCTAGTTTTGCACACAGCCAACCCTGATTCTATCCCAGACACCACATATAGTTTCCTGAGCATTATTGGGTACAGCATAAAAGCCACTAAAGAGGGGCTGGAGCGATAGTCCAGCGGGTAGGGCATTTGCCTTGCACGCAGCCGACCCCGGGTTCGATCCGTGGCATCCCATATGGTCCCCCGAGCACTGCCAGGAGTAATTCCTGAGTGCAGAGCCAAGAGTAACCTCTGAGCATCGCTGGGTGTGGCCCAAAAAGCAAAAAAGAAAAAAGCTACTAAAGAGGGGGCCAGAGCGATAGCACAGTGGGTAGGGCATTTGCCTTGCATGCGGCCAACCTGGATTCTATCCCCAGCATCCCATATGGTCCCCTAAGCACCGCCAGGAGTAATTCCTGAGTGCAGAGCCAGGAGTAACCCCTGAGCATTGCCAGGTGTGACCCAAAAAGCAAAAAAATTTTAAAAAAAAGCCACTAAAGAAAAAATATTTGTCTGCTTTAAAGAATTCCCTCCAGGTGCCAGAGAGATAGTACAAGGTTAAGGCACTTGCCTTGCATGCAGCCAACCCTGGTTCAATCTCCAGCACTGTATAGGGTCCCCCAACACTGCCAGGACAGTGACCCCTGAACACAGAGCAGGACAGAGCCCTGAGTATAGCCAGGTGTGGCCCCAAAACAAATATTCCCCCAGTAAAAGCCAAGGCATGATGAAAGCATGCACACACACACACACACACACACACACACACACACACACACACACGAATCTGATTTCAAAGCCGATCCATCTGGCCCTTCCCCAGACATTTCAATTTATTTGTTTCAGGGAGGGCTGGACCTTCTGTGTTTTAAATGCAGTCTGTGCTTCTCCCTCCACCTCCACCCAGGCAGCTCTGAGGCAGTGGTCCATGGACCACCCAGTGAGAAAACACTGTTCCTTTGAGTTGGGAACACAGTATTTGCTTCTCCTGCCTGGGGCTTAAAGGCCAGAACACATGCCTTGTGCATGGGGTGGGCTTGGCTCTCTCCCTTGTCACCAGACAAGTCCTTATGTGGTTCCCTGGGCCTCCCCCAGGGGAATCCAGTTCTCTGGGGAAAGGTCCCAGGGGTGTCCTGGATTACACTCACTTCCCGGCAGGTTCTGAAATGCAGGCAGATGAATGTGGGGTTGGAAACAAAGTCACTCTTGGTTTGTTTGGGGGCCACACCTGCTTTGAGCGGTGTGAGCGGTGCTCACAGCTTTTTCTGGGTTCTGCACTCAGGGATCACTCCTAGGGCTCGGGGGACCATACAGGTGCTGGGATAGAGCCCCGGTCGACTACATTAACTACAAGCACTTTCCCTACTGCTCTAGCTCCCTGGCCCTGGAGTCACTCAGTGGTGACACGGTAGCAGTATCACAGCCTCAGCTTTGAGTGAACCTGGGGAATCGGGTGACTCTGTTCTGGACGTCAGAACATCCAGGCCTTCCTCCTGGGCCAGACTTTGGGTTTGAGGCAGTGGTCCATGGACCACCCAGTGAGAAAACACTGCAAATGGGTCCGGTGATTCCTAAGTTCTGGAAACATTGTGCTGAGGGCTGGGGGTATTGGTAGGGGTAGTGGCCGGGATGGTTACCCCTGCTTGATATTTTAAAATTTTATTTCTGGACCGAGCGATAGCCCAGCGGGTAGGGTGTTTGCCTTGCTGCGGCCGGCCCATGCTGGCCCGGGTTTGATCCCCGGCATCCCATATGGTCCCCAGGAGTAATTTCTGAGTGCAGAGCCAGGAGAAACCCCTGAGCATTGCCGGGTGTGACCCCAAAAAAGAAAAAAAATAAAATAAAATAAAATAAAATTTTACTTCTTATTGGATCACAGTGAGATACAGTTACAAGGTTGTTCATGACTGGGTTTCAGTTATATAATGTTCTAATGCCCCTTCCTTCGGCAGTGCACATTTCCCACTACCAAAGTCACAGTTTCTCTGCCCCACCCTCTGCCTGCACTTTTCTTTCTCTCTGTCTGTCTGTCTGTCTCTCTGTCTGTCTGTCTCCTGTTTAGCAGAAGCAGCCACTCCTCCCAGTGCCAGCAGCTGCTGGGTGCTGGAGTGCCCTGCAGGCGGCGCTGTTGAGGTGGGACCTTGTCCCCTGTTGCCTTTGCAGGTCTGGAGTTTCCCTGGGGACCCAAACCCTTCCGGGAAGTCATTGCAGGGCCCTTGCTGAGGAGCACCGGGCAGTCCCTGGAGAGCTGCAGCCTGGAAGGCTCCCACGTGGGCGTCTACTTCTCTGCACACTGGGTGAGTGTCGGATCAGCTCTGTGCCGAAGGGCGGGGCCACCTGCAGTCCCCGCTGGGACCACTCAGGCCCAACGTTCCCACCACCACCCCCTCCTGGGCCTGAACCACAGTGGAGGCTGGAGAGGGACGTCCTGAAACTGTTCCCCAAAGAGGGGTCGCACCATCCCTCCACCCCAGGGCAGCAGAGGAGGGGGAGCTGGAATGCACCAGCGGACCGGTAGAAGCCCCTGTACGACTAGGGCATTTGTTGGGGTCAGGAAGGTCCGTTTTCAGCAGGGTGCTGAGAGATTCTCTTTCTTCTGAAAAGGGCCCAGTGTGCTAGGCGGGGAGCCTCGCTAGGCTCACCCTTCCAGGCATGGAAGCTGGTTACCCCAGGGGCCTCGTTGACTTGAGTGTTGACTGCGGCTGGGACTGGGACCTTGGGGCTGTGCTGACGTCACCTCTCAAGGCACCGTATCTTGGGTCTCGTTCCTGTCCGGCTTCCCCAAGGGCCAGCGTCCGGGAAATGGAGTGTGGGGTGCTGCCCCTCCCTGCAGGGTCTCTCTCTTGTCTTTCAGTGTCCCCCTTGCCGGAGCCTCACCCAGCGTCCTGGTGGAATCCTACCGTAAGATCAAGGAGGCGGGCCAGAAGTTTGAGATCATCTTTGTGAGTGCGGACAGGTGAGGCGTGCTGAGCAGGCGGGAGCTCTTGGGGAGTTCGAAGATGGGGTTGCCGGGGGACAGGTGGGGGCGTTGGCGGAGGGACGGCAATGTTTCAGTGGGCTCATTCAACTGGGGAGCCGAGGAAAACGTTCTGGCTGCGGCGCTGGTGTGCACCCGCCTCGGCCTGGTGCCTGCAGAGGGGCTGTGGCTGTTTCAGGTGTTTGGGTTTACAGATGCTGGGAGTGATCAGAAGAAAAGAGCTGGTGTGCCCACCTTCCAAGCAATAATTTTTTCCCTCCTAATTGGGAATGTAGCTCACTGGAACAAAAAAAAATAAAAGGATGGGGAGATCCCTCATGACTCTGGCAACGCTCAAGGGTTACTCCTGGCTCTTCACTCAGAAATTACTCCTGTCAGTGCTCAGGGGACTATAGAGGATGCCGGCATCATACCTGGTCGACTGTGTGCAAGGCAAATGCCCTACCTGCTGTGCTATCGCACAGCAGGTATAGAACCAGCCCTTCCTCTATATTACTTGATTAGATTTGTCTTTCCTAATTTTCTGTTCTATACCTATGTTCCTTTATGAAAGCCACACCGGGGCCGGAGCAATAGCCCAGCGGGTAGGGCGTTTGCCTTGCACGGGCCAGCCTGTGCCGGCCTGGGTTCGATCCCCGGCATCCCATATGGTCCCCCGAGCACCGCTAGGAGTAATTCCTGAGTGCAGAGCCAGGAGTAACCCCTGAGCATGGCCGGGTGTGACTCAAAAAGAAAAAAAAAAGCCATACTGTATGTGTTGAATATGGAAACCAGCGTGTGTGACCCTGAGATGGACTGGCATTCTGTATTTGGGCCACACCCTGTGGTGCTCAGGCTTTACTCCTGGCACTGTGCTCAGGACTCACTCCTGGTGGGACTTGGGGATAGACAGGGTTGTGGGGATCGGCCCTGGGTCACCTGTGTGCAAGGCAGCTCCCCTACCCTCTATGCTATTGCTCCGGTCCCTGGCCTGGTGTTTTGGTCTGCAGGCATTGGCTGCCTGGAGGCTGTTCCCACTCCCTCCCTCAGCAGCCCTGACATTCGGAGCCTCGACCTCTGCAGAGCCCTGGGCACCACTTGGCAGAAGGCGGGCAGGAGCATGGCGGTGCCTTTGATAACCGGGCTGGTCTCCGTAGGTCCGAGGACTCGTTCAAGCAGTACTTCAGTGAGATGCCCTGGCTCGCTGTCCCCTACACCGACGAGGCCCGGCGCTCCGCCTCAACAGGCTTTATGGGATCCAAGGTAGGCGCCCCGCGTCTGGCTCTGGGGAAACCTGCTCCCTAAGGTCTGCTTTGCTTTCCAGAGGGAAGAGAACTTCCCTTGGTTCCGTGAATGTTGGCGCGCCTCATTGAATTCAAAATCAGACGTGGAGACTTCTTAGTCTGTCCATGAAAGCGCAATCATTTGTTCACTGGGGGCCAAACCTGGCTGTGCTCGGGCTTACCTACTCCTGGCTCTGTGCTCAGAGATCAGTTGCTCCTGCTGGGGCTCTGGGAATTGGGGCCAGCTGTGAGCAAGGCGGGTGCCTGGCTGCTGGACTGACTCGCCAGACCCTAAGGAAGGGGCGTGGTGGGCAGACAGCCTGGCCTCTGCTCGGGTTCCCACATGGTCAGGACACTGAACACACTCCCGAGTGACCTGGCTAACTCCCTGCCCGGAAGCAATCACCGCCCTTGAAACCTGAGGGTGACCTTTGGCACCATGAGGCTGACTCTGTTTCCACCTCTGCTTAGTGCCCCCACAGCACTGCTGGCCGCTGGGTAAGTGGGTGAAATTGCTGAGTGTCAAGGGGCTCCTGGTATAAGTGAATTTCCTCACGGTGTTAAACGCTGGGACAAATCATTGCATTTTTCCAGAAGTAATGACGGGTGAGACGGACTCTTTCCAGCTGTTATGTGGATCCTCCTCCCCAGCTGTCACCAGCTTTTCGGTCACACCCAGCGATGCTCAGGGGTTACCCCTGGCTCTGCACTCAGGAGTTACTCCTGGCGGTGCTTGGGACACCATATGGGATGCCGGGGATCGAACCTGGGTCGGCCACATGCAAGACAAAGTCTCTACCCACTGAACTATTGCTCTGGCCCCCATCACTGGTTTTTTGTTTTGTTTTGTTTTGTTTTGTTTTGTTTTGTTTTGTTTTGTTTTGTTTTGTTTTTGGGTCACACCCGACAATGCTCAGGGGTTACTCCTGGCTCTTTGCTTAGGAATTACTCCTGGTGGTGCTCGAGGGACCATATGGGATGCCGGGGATCGAACCTGAGTCAGCCGCGTACAAGGCAAACGCCCTCCCCACTGTGCTATTGATCCACACACACACCCCTCCACCCCCCACCACCAGCTTTTATCTTGACTCAGGGCTGAAGTCTATGTTAATGCTCAAGCTCATTCCCTCATGCCTGTGGCCCTTGGTAGACACAACTGGAGTGGGGTTCTCAGTGCTCTGTTCCTTAAAGAGTGGAGGGGGCGGGCTAGGGTGGCGGCAAATCAGGGCTGACGTGCAAGTCTCCCAGCTGCTTGTGAGGAGCCATCAGGTTCTCCAGCCTTTTTCTTTCCCCCGTAGAGTAAGCATCTGACTTGGGAGCTCAGGTTTCAAAAAGATAAGATCATTGGTCAAGTGAGGGTTTGTCTGTCCCAAGGCACGTCGTGGAACTCTGGGCCCAGACTCGGGGTCTGCCCCGGCTGTGGATCTTACTGCCCTGAGGTCCCACTTTGCACACAAACACTCTAGTAACCTTTAGAGACTGGTGGAGGCTCCTGCCTCCTGTGAGGGAGGATGAAAGAGGGTCGGAGAGCGCTCGGCCAACTGAGCCCATTCTCTGCCCGTGGTTAGGGGGTCCTGGGTTCAATCCCTGGCACCACTACATGGTCCCCCAAGCACCACCGGCACTGATCCCCCAGCACTGTGGGGTGTGATTCCCAAAGCAAAGCAGAAGGAAGCAAAAACTCTCCCCAACAGAAGAGGAATGAACTGACATCATGATGGGCTCAGGAGGAAAGGCATGAAATCGGTGACTTTACGTGTTGTCACAGCGCTGTGACATTGTGTTCAATAACTACATTCAAGTGTGAACCTCTGGTGCTCCCACCCGCCTCGACGTGTTGGAAGGGGTGACACGGGCTTCTCCTCCCCCGCAGAAGACCCAGGGCCCGCTTGCTGGGGTGGGGCTTCCCCTTGGCTTGTTTAGTTTTTCCTTTGGGTTCCGCCAGTGTTGAGCAGAGAGCAGGAATCCTGATTGGGGAGCAGGACTGAGGGCTGAGGTGTGGACCCCGAGGTGTGACCCCTGGTGGGCACCACGTCCCTGCCCACTCCCTGCAGTGTGGCCCGGTCACATCAGCGCTGGCATTTCCAGTCACCAGCTCAGGCGCTTCCGTTTTCACCCTCAATCTGTCGTACAGCCGTCCCCACCCCCCTTTTACCCCCAGTTATCATTCCCACAGTTTTGTGTTTGGTTTTTGGGGCCCTGGGTATTGTTGAGTGTCACCCGATAGATCCTGATGACTTTCTCGGAGCAGAGGCCTGGGGAGAGGGAAGTGTTACTCGCAGCAATCCAAGAACATTATTGCGTGGGATAAGGACAGAAGGACCCCCAGCCAGTGGCCAGCGGCCGTGACAGAAGCTTGATTTGACACCTGATGGGGACACGCTGACCTACTGGTTTATTCGCAGGGGTTCACCCGGTGCCTGCTCCGACAGCTGTGTCTTCTTTTATTTTTATTTTTTTCATTGCTGTTGGGGCTTGAATCCAGGACCGCATACATTCTCTCTGACCGGCTGAATGCCCGTGAATGTGTTACTTAGCCTCCTAGTGAAAGTTGGAAATGTTTAGTGTAGGGCACATAGCAAGCACTTAATCAAATGCTTCAGGTCAGGGAGAGAAAACTTTGATCTTACCACCCCATAAGAGATGAATTTTGAATGTAGAAAACTTAAAGGCAGCCAATATTATTAATAACACATATGGCAATGAATCAATATCCCCCTTAGAAGACTTCCCAGATGCTAGTCCAGAAACAGAGATAAAGAATTCAGTAGAAAACATGTATAAGATATGAAGTAGGCAGCTTTTCTTTTTTTTTTGGGGGGAGGTCACACCGGCGATGCTCAGGGGTTACTCCTGGCTCTTCAGTCAGGAATTACTCCTGGCAGCACTTGGGAACCATATGGGATGCCGGGGTCGAACCCGGTCGGCCATGTGCAAGGCAAACGCCCTCCCGCTGTGCTATCGCTCCAGCCCATCATGCAGCTTTTCTAGTCTAGAGAAACCTGTATTCTCTCTTGATCACATATTCCTCACTTCCTCACACTTCCCTAAGTAAATTTCTTTTAATAAAACTATCTTGTATATATGTGTGAATATATAGATATGAAAAATGAGTTTATATACATACACATATGTACACACACACTTCACTAAGTAAATTTATTTTAACAAAACTATTTTGCATATATGTGTGTATATAGAGATATGAAAAATAAGTTTGTATATATACACATATGTACACACATATATGTATATGTGTGTATATATCCACATACATATGTGGATATATATACATATGTGGATATATATACATATATATTTGTGTGTGTACATATGTGAGTGTATGTATACACACAATTTGCCTTTGTGACTTATTATATGAACCCACTGGACTTGTATCTATTGCACTTGCCAAGAGCTCATTGTCCTCCTAAAGCATCCTGAGTTTACTGACAAGCGGAATGCTAGCAGGAATATAAATCCAAGCAGCCTTTCAGGAGAGCTATTAGCGGCATCCATCACAGGCCTCACAGATCTGCAAAGCCCACCCTTTAGAAATCCCACCTGGAGTTTACATGCAGGAAATTACCTTGTCATGCCTAGCAAAAGCATCTCTGAGCAGGTGGTGGGACCAACCCCCACCCCCCATCTTTTTGTATGCTTTGAATTTCCTTTTTGATCATAATTATTTGGCTTATTTGACCTGCAGAAATCTCGGAGCTGAGCCCGTCACTCCCTCTGCTCAGCTGATCCTTTCTGCCCCAACCTTTCTCTCGTCCTAATTTCCCCTGCAGGGGAATATTCTCATCTGCTTTTACTGGATTCTGTCATTTGTGCTTTAAGCCACCTCACATCTGATTATTTTGGGGGGCCGTGGGGACAGGGAGAAGCTGGGGTGGGAACCAGCAGGATTCTGACTTATCTCTGTCTAACCACCATCTCTGAAACCAGAAGGGCGGCCCCAGTCAGCCCTGCTGCAGCCGTGGGTGATGGCGTGGGAGATAGCGTGAACCTGAGTAGATGGTGAGAAACTCCCAGCATTTGTGGAAGCGCCTTTTAGCACGTGGAGCCCTGGCCCCTGAGAGTGGAGCATCTCAAACTGGGGGCGAGGGCACCTTCTTCTGTAGGCAGGTGCTCCTGGTGCTCAGGCTGTGGGCTCCATGGCCAGTGTGTGAGGGACAGTGTACCCTCTCTGTGCTGGGGGAGAGGCACCCTTTAGCCCCAGGGTGCTCTGCACCTCAAAGAGAAGTATGGGAGCCATGTGAGAGTCAGTTCAAGTTCTGGAGGCTCAGGGCCTGGCGACAGCACAGTGGGTAGGGCGTTTGCCTTGCACGCAGCTGGCCCGGGTTCTATTCCCAGCATCTCATATGGTCTCCCAAGCACCGCCAGGAGCAATTCCTGAGTGCAGAGCCAGGAGTCACCCCTGAGCATGGTCGGGTGTGACCCATAAAGCAAACAAAATTTAAAAAAAAGTTCTGAAGGCTCAGCCAAGGAGGGATGGGGTGGGGGGGTTTCTTCAGCGACACCAGCAGGCTCTGAAGGGGGTTGGATGGTTTTCTGGCCACCGCTCAGAAAGTGGGAAGGGCACCGTCCGTGCTTCTCCAGCTCTCACCTGTAGATGTTAGATGTGGGAGCCCCAGTTACTAGGTGTGGCCACTGCCAGAGAGCGATGACCACGCCCGGGGAGAAGCTCTGCAGGCTGCTGGGATGTGCTGCTCTGGCACCCGTGTGCAGGGCAGTGAGGGGATGGGGGAGCGACCACGTGACCACAGACGTCAGGGAGCTGCCAGGAGAGGCTCCAGGGCCTGCAAGCCACAACCCAGCCACAGGCGGTCAGTGGGGTTTGTGTGCCCGACTCTGGCCAGCGAGGGTCTTCCCGGCCCAGCCTCACGCCGATGCCCTGCTCCCTCTCTTCGCTATTGGATCTCTCTCTTCAGTGTTTTGGGTTTTTTTTTTTTTTTTTTTTTTTGCTTTTTTGGGTCACACCCGGCAATGCTCAGGGGTTACTCCTGGCTCTGCACTCAGGAATCACTCCTGGCGGTGCTCGGGGACCATATGGGATGCCGGGATTGAACCCGGGCCGGCATGGGTCGGCCGTGTGCAAGGCAAAGCCCTACCCGCTGGGCTATCGCTCCGCCCCCGTTTTGGGGGTTTTGTATTTGGTTTTGTTTGGGGCCATACCCAGCAGTGCTCAGGTTTATTCCTGCCTCTGGACTCAGGGCTAACTTCTAGGAGGCTCGGGGGGACCATCTGGGGTGTCAGGAATTGCAGCTGTGTCAGCAGCAAGGTGAGCCCCCCTACTGCTGCTGTGCAATCGCTCCGGCCCGGTCTTAGGTTTGCTGACTCTCCTTGATTGCTGAGCTCTTGTGCTAGGCCTTGGGGATTCATTCCTTTTTTTTTTTAAGACTGGCTTTTCTTTTATTTTATTTTTGCTTTATTTATTTATTTTTTGATTGCACCTGGTGACACTCAGGGGTTACTCCTGGCCTTTTGCTAAAGAATCACTCCTGGCGGTGCTCGGAGGACCATATTGGATGCTAGAGATCAGACTCGGGTTGGCTTCGTGCAAGGCAAACGCCCTCCCGCTCTGCTATTGCTCGGGCCCTGGGGATTCATTCCTGCCAGCAAACCCTTCTGGCTCCATCAAGCAGCGATGATACACAGAAGAAACACAACAAGGAATCTTCAAGGCAAGTTTAAGTGAAGACCTACAAGTGATTTGAATTCAGAGCTATGAAGCCAGGAATGTTTCCTGGGGATGGTGGCTCTGGATCAAGGCCTTCCAAAATGGCCAAGATTTCAATCAAGGGGTGCAGTGGGCTGGAGACCCAGCACAAAGACCGGACGTCCATGGTCGAAGGGTAGAGTGTCCCATAGGGTAGGGTGGGTGACAAGACGGGAAGACTTACTTTGGAAGACTTCTGAAAGATCTGATGGGCGCAGTGAGGGGAGTAGTAGCCACCCTCCTCTGCCGGAAGAGAAATCCCAGGGCCGGCTGTGCGTCAGAGCATGCTGGCTGAGCTGCGTCACACCGGATGCCAGGTCTGGCTGGGCCGAGTGAGATGCTCTCGGGGCACTTCCTGGCTGTGGGGCCCGTGCCCTGCGCTGTTTCTTCTAGCAGCAGTGTTGCTGGTCGCCCGTGAGTGGCTTATTCTTCACTCTCATGTTTAGCCACGCTCTTAAGTCGAAGGCAGAGAGTTTTGTCTCTCACCATCCCCCAGGCCACAATAGCCGGGAGAGACGGTCCCTTGGGGCCAGGCACGTCACAGTGACAGGGTGCTGTTTCACGGCGTGTGAACCGGACCCCAGCCTCTCCTCGGGAGAGGGGTTCCCTAGCACGTGCCTGAGTGGCCCCATAGCAGAGCAGAGGGATGTGGAGTCAGGCTGGCTGGCCTCACCCCGGTGCCCCCGGCCCTCATGGGCGGTCTGTGGAAGGACACAGCCCACCTCCCCAGCGCCCCGAGTTCCTGCAGTTGCTGTCCTCTCTGCTGGGACATTTCCATCACGTCTTCAGGCTCATGACTCAAAGTGTCGTACCCTCCTGCCTTGGCCGAGCCGAGTCCCTGCCGCCGGCATCGGCGGCCCTGTGCCAGGAGCCTGGTCTGGCTGCTCCCGTTCCTCCCTGGCTGTCCTGGCCCCTATTGTTGCTCGCTCTCAGTTTGCTGCTGCCCAAGTCTTTCTTCCCCATTTAAGGGCAGATAAAAGGAAAATCCGATTAGAGACCCGGGCGATGGCTTAAGGGTCTAGAGAGCTTTGTTTTGTTTTGGGGCCACACCTGGCAATGCTCAGGGCTGACTCCTGGCTCTACACTCAGGATCACTCCTGGTGGTACTCAGGGGACCATATGGGACGCCAGGGATTGAACCCACGTCGACTGCTGTCTCTCCAATCCTTAGAGTATTTTTCACATGTGAGAGCCTGGGTTTGATCCCTGACATTACATGGTACCTGAGCACCTTGCTAAGTACTCTTGCTAAGAGTGCCCTGAGCCTTACTGGGTATGCCCTCCTTCAAAAAATAAGAAAGCAAGTGCCATCACCTCCGGAAGCTGCTGTGTGGTCTGCTAGGGCTGGCACACATGCCCTGGACTGAGCTTATACAGCAGGATTGATTTCCTACAGACTGGGGTCCGTAAATGCAAGTGCACGGTGCCAGCCGGTTTCTGAGTAAGGGCCCTCTGCTGGCAGTGCCAGGCTCCTCTGGCTGTGCCCTCCTGTGACAGGGGGCGAGAACTGCAATTGTCTATCGGAGGACTGGAGAGAGTGCAGCAGGTAGGACACTCGCCTTACACACAGCCAGCCGGGCATCCCGGCATCCCAGGCTGTCTCCCAAACTTATCAAGTGATTCCTGAGAGCAGAGCCAGGCGTAAGCCCTGAGCACTGCTGGGTGTGCTCTGCTCCCCCGCTCCCCCATGCCTCCCCCGCACCAACGAAACTGATGGTAGAGGCCAGAGAGGGAGAGAGTAGGTGTTCATGCGCTATCCTTGGTTGACTCCAGTGCGCTCACCAGTGCCACACATGGTTCATCAGGCACCACCATGAGCAACTGCTGCACACAGCCTGGAGTAAACCTTTCACTTGGCCAGGCCTGATCTAAAATCAACAAACAGGGGCCGGAGCGATGGTACAGTGGGTAGGGCATTTGCCTTGCATTCAGCAGACCTGAGTTCAATCCCTGGCATCCTCTACAGTTTCCTGAGCACTGCCAGGAGTAATTCCTGAGTGATGAGCAGGAATTACCCCTGAGCATCACTGGGTGTACAAGTAGCATATGGAGTAACATATGGAGTAACATATGGAGATATTACTGGTGCCCGCTCTAGCAAATAGATGATTAACGGGAAGATAGTGATAGTGATAGTGATCACCGGGTGTGACACGAAAAGCAAAACAAAACAAAAAACGACTGTGGTTCTCAGGGCTGGAAGAATTGAGAGGGAACAATTGATGCAAAGCTCAGGCATGTGCTGAACTTCCTACAGCCAAACCTGTGGGTTTTATATCTATACATGTGCGTGCACACACACACCACATGCCACACACATACCACACACACACCACATGCCACACACACACCACATGCCACACACACACATACCAACACCACACATACACATACTACACTATTCCACACTACACACACACACACACCCACACACACCAGGTCGCTGGTGCCTCCTGGGTGTCTCAGAGTCTAATTAAATGTCGATGCTGTCTCCTTGGAGTTGTGTCTGGTCCTCCAGATCCACAAGACTCTCCCTCCCTGCCTCACACTTTAAACTTGAATCACAAGTCCCAGACTGACTATAAATTAAATTAGGGGTTTCCATGACCCCCCCCCCAGGTCTGGTAATCTGCTAGAGCAGTTCGCAGAACCCAGGAGAGCAATCTGCTTACTAAGTAGTGTCAGTTTATTTTAAAGGCTGGAGCTCAGAAAAGCTGCCGGAAGAGATGCAGAGGGCAGGCTGGGAGGGAAAGGACACCGTCCCAGCACCTCGTGTGCTCGCCTTACTGGACGCCAGTCTCGGGGTATGTCCCATCACACAGAAAGAAAGAACTGCTGAAAACACTGGCCGTGGGTGTGTACTCAGCCTCCGGTCTCTCTTACTTTCCTTCCCCAGAGGTTGGTTGGAGGTCAAGGAGTAGGGCTGAAAGTTCCAGCCTTCTAATCCTGCTTTGTTTTGTTTTTGTTACACTTGCTTGTGACAGGACTTATTGAGAAGTTACTGGTGCCCACTCAAGCAAATCGATGAGCAATGGGAAGACAGTGATACAGTGATTATTTATTCATTCATTCATTCATTCATCCATTTATTCAATTATTCGTTTAGTTTTGTTTTGTTTTGCTTTTTGGGTCACACCCAGCAATGCTCAGGGGTTATTCCTGGCTCTGCACTCAGGAATTACTACTGGCGGTGCTTGGGGGACCATATGGGATGTCAGAGATTGAACCTGGGTCGGCCATGTGCAAGGCAAACGCCCTACCTGCTGGACTATCACTCCAGTCCCAGGAATTACTCCTAACCATGCCCAGGGTACCATATGGGATGCCAGGTATCGAACCCAGATCGGTCACATGCAAGACAAACACCCTAACCGCTGGACTATTGCTCGAACCCCTAATCCTACTTTTGTTAGAGCCACACCTAGCGGTGCTCAGGGATCACTCATGGTACTCAGGGAACAATATGAGATGCCAGGGATCAAACCCAGTGACTGAATGCAAGGCTATCTTTTTTTTTTCTTTTTGGGTCACACCCAGCGACGCTCAGGGGTCACTCCTGGCTTTTCGCTCAGGAATTACTCCTGGCAGTGCTGGGGACCATATGGGATGCCGGGGATTGAACCTGGGTTGGCCGTGTGCAAAGCAAACGCCCTACCCACTGTGCTATCGCTCAGGCCCAATGCAAGGCTATCTTGCACTAAACCTGCTGTCCTATCTCTCTGGTCCCTAATCCTATCTTTCTGGCCACTGTCATTTTATTAACATACACAGATACATGTCATCTCATTAGTTTACAGATACCCATAATCTCATTAGCATACATAAATATCCAACATCTCATTAGCATACACAAATACCCATACTCTCATTAGAATGTGTGCATTTTAAATATTATTTTTTAATCAAATCACTGAGATAGTTCTTTTCCCCTTTGTCTGCAGTCACTTTTTACCATACGATAAAGCCTCTCCAGGGTCACTCTCCACATGGGGGCGCTGCACCCTCCCTGCTGGCCTTCCCAGCCTGCGTCCTGGCTCTCCTGACCCTGGGAACATTGGGCTCCAGGAGTGCTCACAGACAGTGCCAGGACAGCCCGTATCTGTCCCGGGGAAGCCCCTCCACCCCACCTTCCAGTGAGTGACGGCTGGGTGTGCTGGGCCACGCAGAAGTGGGGACACTGCAGTCCCCCCAGCAGCTGGCTTGGAGCTGGCTGGGCTTTGGGGAGCAGGAGGCCTCACCTAAGTGCCCACTGTGGGCTGAGGTGTCCTGGGAGTTTGGGATCTTAATTTATGACACCCCGCCCTCATCAGCCAGACCAAGAGTGTGGCTGCTGGGGGCTGGAGCGATAATGCAGTGCGGAGGGCATTTGCCTTGCATGCGATGGACCTGAGTTTGATCCCCAGCATCCCACAGACTCCCCAGAGCACCTCCAGGAGTAATTCCTGAGTGCAGAGCGGGAGTAAGCCCTAAACATGGCCGGGTATTGCCTCCCCCAGGACCCCAAATAAGTGTGTCTGCTGGGAGTCGGGAGCGGCCCTTGGGTGCCCTGCACTGACCAGGATTGTTGACCAGCAGCCTTTGTGGCATCTGGTTGTTTCCCTTCGTCTTAGGGAGCACTGGGCTTCCCGAGTGGAGTCTCCCCACCCCGGGCCCTGCATGCAGATGGGGGAAATTCACAGCCCTCTGAGCGGTTTAAAGACAGGTTTAAAGCCTCCTCAGGAAAGGGTTTAGACACACTTGGCCAGGGCAAATCCCATTAGCAATTGTCTGACTAATCCCGGCTGTCAGGGAACATGGTGTTCTATGCAGAGGGGCTTAGAGCCCCTTCTCTCCTGGGTAGGGGCCCGCACCGGCTCTTGCTCCTCCTCTCCTGCACCACCCCCAGCCTTTGGGAACGCCTAGAGTGGACTGAGCCCTGCCAGCCGGCATGCAGGGCCTGGGGTGGCCTTCGCCTCCCTGACCTGTTTGTCTTCTCTCCACCCTTGGTCTGCTTGTTCCTTCTGCAGTTTCTTGTCTTCCCTTGCCTATTTCCCCCATTTCCATTCCTTTGTGCTTTCCCCTCACAAAAACGGATGGGAGGCAGGATCCATGCTGGGGAGAAAGCGGAACATTGTGTGTGTGTCGTCATCAGCAGTGGGTGAGGGGTTTGTGTGTTCTGTCGGCACGTCTCAGGAATTGTCCAGGACCTGGGGTGGACCAGCCAGGCCACCCGGGACCTTCTGAGCAGCTCAGGCAGTTGGTTTTATCTTGTTTTGAGAGCACGAAGGGAGCAGGGGAGAAAACATAAGACAGTGACACTCACCTGTGTGGCTGCTGCGGGCAACTGACATTCCTGCTTCAGGTGTTCGAGAGAGACACAAACAGGAACATTAGCACAGCCGTGGGGGGGCTCCCTGTGGAGCCTCTGCGTGCGGAGCCTTCACGCCAGCCGCATTCCTGTTTGTGCTGTCGGCAAATGAGTCCATGAATAATACAGCATGGTGCTGGGCTGCTCCCAGTGCCCCAGCTCGCGCCCCTCACCGCCTGGGAGGTTTGCAGGATTGACCCCCGGCTGATATTTCTGTCTGGTTCATTTCTTTATGGTGCTGAAGTTGTTTATGTTATGGCTGTGCCTCAGTTTCTCTGCTTGGCGACTGGCCGATTCTTGATCTTTTGGCTTTTCAGTATCGCGGGAGCGTGACCTCTCTGCTTCTGCGTCTGAGGCCTGGAGCACGCAAAGCGTTCAGGCGGCCGGCCCAGGTCTAGTCAGCCCAAGCCAGGCACTCGCTGGCCTCTGTCTCGTCACCCAACTGCCTCCTTTTCTCCTTCCTTCGTGCTCTCAGCCAGGGGGCACCCAGGAAGGGGAGGCGCAGCAAGCTGGCGCAGAGAACAGTGTTGGCAGAGTTGTGGACGGTGCGGCATTTGGCAACCCCACCCCTGGCCCTTTGGCTTTTTGGATTCTTATTTCATGGTAATCCATCGTTTCCTAACACCCTGACAGAAACTGAGCTACACACACGTCTGCTCGACCTACATTCCTGCCTCGAGAGTGCAACTGTTTTCACTCTGCTGATCTCAGTCCGCGCCGCACATACTCACAGCAGGCGGTCACTGTTCAGCTCCGGCCCTCGTGCTTGCCCCTGCTGCATCACTACAGGGCAGGGGACCTGCTGCTCCTTCTGTGTCTGTGCCAGGTTCCCAGCTTTGGTTTTCCAGTGGGAGGGCGATGAGCTGTCCCTGGAAGGAACGGGCTGAGCCCCTCGACACCATCTGGTCCCCACTAGCTCCAGATCTGATGTCTCTCGCCGCCTCTGTCCACTGCGCCTACTCGTCCCCTACAGTATGCCGGCACCCTGGGTCTGGGCTCCCGCAGACCCGCTGCTGCGTCCAGTCACAGAAGTGGGGGGGCTGTGTAACCCAGCATAGTAAGTGCCCTTCCCAAATACACCGGCTCCTGCCAACCTTCCCTCAAAGAACTTGAGCAGATTGGGGGGAGGCTGGCTGGGTGTAGGACACCCATTGGGTGGGTGGGTCACCCCAATGTGGCCTGGGTCTCTGGGAGGTGCCAGTGCCCGAAACAGCCCAGAGGAGTCTCTGTGCTGTGGGTTCTGAGACGGACGGTACCCAGGACATTTCTCTCTGCCTCTGCCCCTGACACTGGTCACTGCCTCGAGGGCTGTGAAGGTGATGGACGTACCTTTTCTGTTGGAGGCGGGCTCACTGCAGGCCTGCCATGCTGGCCAGAGCACGTCACACAGCCCGGGGGCCCTATTCCTGGTTCTGTGGCATCACCCACACTGGGAAGTTGAGTATCAGTGGAGCAAAGTAGGAACCAGGTGCTTTGGATACAGAAGTGCCTGCCACAGGCGTGCTCAGCTCTGGAGGGGAGGCCACTGATTTGGATGGAGAGGGCAGGGCCCAGGCAGGTTCTCTGGCTGGATGGGGTGCGGCGCCCGGCAGGGGGAACAGCAGTGGGGTGCAGGAGATGGCGGCAGGGGGAACAGCAGTGGGGTGCAGGAGGCGCCCGGCAGGGGAACAGCAGTGGGGTGCAGGAGATGGCGGGAGCGCCTCCGAGATCTCATCTCGGGCTTGGGGTCAGGGCTGTGAGAGAACATGGTGCTGTATTTCTTTCTTTCTTCTTCTTCTTCTTTTTTTTTTTTGCTTTTTTTGGGTCACACCTGGCAATGCTCAGGGGTTTCTCCTGGCTCTGCACTCAGGAATCACTCCTGGCGGTGCTCAGGGGACTATATGGGATGCCGGGGATCGAACCCAGGCCGGCAAGGGGCCAGCGGCGTGCAAGGCAAACGCCCTACCCGCTGGGCTATCGCTCCAGCCCCATGGTGCTGTATTTCTTAACCAGCCCAGAGCTTGACACCCACAGTGCCCTCGGCATGCTCCCTCCAGGGACACCCCCCCCCCCGGAGCATGGGAACCCCTCCCAGCGGGGCTGGAGGCAGGGGCTGGAAAGGCGAGGACCCCCGCTGACCTGAGCTCCTCCTCCAGCCTCTGTCGTGCCTTGCCATGTGTGTGCGAGAGCTCCAGGGCCCAGGTGCTGCCCTGTGGGGCTGTGGCAAGCCCGACACTGCTCCGAGCAGGCGTTTGCACCCTGTCTCCTGCCCCGGGGTCTCTTCCCCTTCCTAGCAGCGGCTGAGCCAGGCCCACACGCTTCTGCTTCAGGTGCTTGGCCTTGGTCTTCACTTGCCGGGTGTGGTCCGCTGCAGCCAGGGAGGTGAGGGCATTCGCTCCTGCTCCCTGTAGCAGCGCCCTCGAGCCCCGGCTGGGCTGGTGTGCTGGCCGAGGCTGTGGGGGCTCTGCGCGAGGCCCAGCGCTCCCTCCTTTGCAGGCATCCCCACCCTCATCGTGCTGGACCCGCAGGGGGAGGTGATCACGCGGCAGGGCCGGGTGGAGGTGCTCAACGACGAGGACTGCCGCGAGTTCCCCCTGGCACCCCAAGCCCGTGCTGGAGCTGTCTGACTCCAACGCTGCGCAGCTCAACGAGGGCCCCTGCCTCGTCCTCTTCGTAGGTATGACACCCGGCAGGCAGGGGAGGCGTCTGCCCGGCAGCTTCTCGGTCAGGGGACAAGGGGAGCCTGGGCTTGTGGGCTTTGGGCTCACGGTCTAGTCATGGCCAGTCCCGGCAGGCGGGTCCAGGAAGGGTCCTGGGACTCCCACTGGTTTTTTTTTTTTTGTGAGGGGGGGGGATGAGGCGCCCCCATGGCTCCGACTGTGCTCTGATAACAGCCTGGGATGCAGCAGGCACCATGCGTGCCCATGTGCCCATCACAGCCTCCCCTGTTCTTGCCCAGGGCCTCTTCTGGATCCTTATCCTCTGCATGACTTCAACCCAGGATTTGGGGGCTCAGGTCGGGGCTAGGGTGCTGCTGTTCCTACAGGGGCATGGGGCGGCCATCAGGGGGTGGAGGCTGCCCACACCCCACTTTCTGGAGTCAGCACGGGGCCCTGGAGGGGTGTCATGTGTACACACCTGTGGGGGGTTGCTATGGTGCCCGCACCCAGAGCCTCGCTGGCAGGTAGGTGCTCCTCCCCCGAGCCCTGCGTTCCAGGCTCAAGAGAATGTTCAAGCAATCAGACCTGCCTGAACACGGGTCCCGCTGGGAGGACGGGCCCCGGGGCAGCGATCCCCAAACAGGGACAAAGGGGACGGCGGCAGAGCCAGTGATGCGAGCTGTGCTGGGCAGACGCGGCTCTAGGCAGACCTGGGTCCCCGGAGAAGCTCCTGTCCACCAAGGGGCTGCCTGGTGTGCTCCGACTTCGCCTGCCCTGACTCCTCTTTCCCTCCCTCCAGATTCCGAGGATGACGGTGAGTCGGAGGCAGCCAAGCAGCTGATCCAGCCGATTGCTGAGAAGATCATCGCCAAGTACAAAGCCAAAGAGGGAGGAGGCCCCACTCCTGTTCTTCGTGGCCGGGAGGTGAGTGCTGCTTCTGTGGTGCCACGACCGCAGGCCCTGGGGAGGTGTGGGCCCCCATGCTCCTGAGAGGGGCTGCAGACCCTGGTGACATGAAGATCCACGGACAGTCTGGGGCATCCTGCGGCAAGGACAGGCCTGGAGGGAGAGCACGTGGGCCTTGCTGGCCCTGTTCCACAAGCGCCTGGTCACAAGTCTGAATCCTGGTGTCTCACATGTGGCCAGCGTGACTCCAGCAGCTCTGTGTCTGCGGCCAGGAGGTGTGTGAGCACACAGAAAGGGGTGTGACCCCCAGTTGCGTGCACTCCTGGTTATCGCAGCCGGCTAGTGCCTCCCTTGCAGGATGAAGTGAGGGAGTCCAGCGCCCGCTGGGGGGAGGGTGGCCACTGCTGGTCTGCACAAGGATGGGCCTCGTGGAGAGGACTCTGCAGTCCCGGAGTCGCCCACTCCGTGCCAGTCCCCACTGCGCACAGACCACAACACACTGCTGCTTCTGGGCACATTTCCTGTGACCTACCAGCTGGGCTGCAAAGGGGTGTCTCAGCCCATGCCGGGCCATCCTTTGTCCTGGTCTCCAGGTCTGTTTGCCTCCATGAGTGCCGTCTCCCCTGAAGCCCAGTGTGGGGGTCCTGGGGTGGGCTCCATTTAAAAAATATTCTGAAGTCCTTGCACCACTATGACACGGCAGGGGTGTGACAATGAACTTCATACCCTTGTACGCGGCCGACTCCAGTTGGCTCCCTGGAGCCCCACGGCCCCCGAGTAGTCAGGAGTAATCTTGAGCACCACCAGGTGTGGCCCCGAAGCCAGTGGTGCCATGAGCGCCCCAGGGGGCCTCGCCGGGCTTCTCGCCTGGTCTGCGACTGGGAAGGGCTCTAGCAGCCATGTCTCACTCCCCAAGGCACGGCCGGGCCCCTGCCAGCTCTGAGATGCTGCCCCCGGGAGAGGATGGGGGCGCCCCTGAACGCTGACTGACCCCTGCCTCATCTCCTCCAGGATGACATGACTGACTCCCTGCGGGACTACACCAACCTGCCCGAGGCCGCGCCGCTGCTCACCATCCTGGACATGTCCGCCCGGGCCAAGTACGTGATGGACGTGGAGGAGATCACGCCCGCCGTCGTGGAGGCCTTTGTGAATGACTTCCTAGCTGAAAAGCTCAAACCAGAGCCCATCTAGGGCTGCTCCAGGCGCTATTTAAAACTGTCTCCTCCTCCTCCTCCTCTTTTCCTCCTCCTCCTCCTCCTCCCTCTCCTCCCTTTCCTCTGCCCCGGGCCTTTCCAGCGTGTCCTGAATCACACAACCCAAGTGTCCGACTTCTCTGCGGTGCCTTGTTCTCTGCATTAGCTCCTCAGCTAGCCCTTCTGAGCAGCAGAAGAACCCCCTATATCTGGAGGCTCTGCTCGGGACTCGGGGGCCGCCGGAACCGGGCCCCCACTGCTCTGCCACACACTGGTGCTCGGGCGCTGCCTCTGGTGTGGAGCCGGGAAAGGGCCGCAGCCTTCGTCAGGGGTCAGCTGCCGGCCACTGAGAACAGCCTTTCCTCGGCTTCCTGGGTCACGGGGTCTGGCTGGGCCTGAGCAGCTGGTCCCTGGGCGCCCCATCTCCAGGGAGAAAGGCAGTCTCGGGGCACGACGCATGTGGGAACAGCTTATTGAGCTCCTGCCGCCGGATAAGTTTCTCATCCCTGACTTTTCTTCCTTGCTCATGACCTCCTCCAAGTTTCTGCCTACTCATATGAACAGGCCCTACAGCCTTGGAATTTGTGTTAATAAATTCTCCCCTCTGATCCTCTCCCAAGAAGAAGCACCCACCACGGTTCTTAGGAGAGTTGCTCCTGCCCGCCTTGGCCTCTGACACCCGGCTCTGGACTTGGGAACCTGGAGCTCCGCACAGGTGCCTGCACCCACCTTTGGTATCCTGGTCATCCCTTTTCTCTTAAAACGAGAGCAGCAGCTTGGCTGTCCCCAGCACCTGCGGGTAGCTCTGCTCTCTGCGGAGAGGGATGGGGACATAACGCCCCATCAGCTCTTCCAGGCCTGGGGGTGTAGCACCTACCTGGGCAGAGCTGGCCCTCAAATGCGGCACTGATCTTACGATGGGGTGTGAGGGCTCTGGCCTCGGCTCGCAGCCTCTGCCCCCCAGTTGGGCATTCAGGTTTTGAAAACCATCGAGGCCTTGCCCACAGCCTCTCACAGGGCTCCACAACCCTTTGCCCCACGCGCCCGTTAGCTGTTAACCCCATTGCTCCTTGCTGAATTGGATGCTGACTTGTGGTTCGGAGGCTTGAGCCTGTTACTTGGTGCCACCGGCCAGAACCACGACCAGCCACCCAGGGAGAAATAAAGCGGCCCTGGAGGCACCCAGCACTTTGCCTTTCCTGTCTCCATCCCAGAAACCTGTTTCGCTTGTGCTGAGCTGTGGGTGGCTCCTGCGATAGGGTCTGGACTCTTGTCACCAGGCACTCCTCAGCCCCGCATAAGCCGACGTCCGCCCGGACCATCTCTCCTGCGGGGCTCTGCCCAGGGCAAGTGCAGGTCACAGAAGTCCCTGCAGACATCGTGGGCACCGTCCCTCCTTCCCCAGTGGGACCGAGAACAAGAAGGCCTGCAGGCCAGGCCTCTGGGAACCCCCTTAGCTGGGATCTGCAAGCGTCGCCCACTACTAGGGCTTCTCGGGGCTCCCCTTGGGGGTGGGGTGAAGCCCACCTGGTCTCTGCCCTCTGCTGGCAGAAAAGTAAGATGATCTCTTAGCCGTTAATTTTCTATCCCAGAAGGAACAATCCAGTAAAGTCACTGCAAGTGGCTCTAGCCCCTGAATCAGGTCCTCTGATCCTCTGGTTGGCCCAGGGCTAAACAAATGAAGAGCCTCAACTCTCAACGCATCCTCCACTCTCCTACCTGCTGTATTGTTTTCTTTTTGAATCACACCCAGTGATGCTCAAGGGTTACTCCTGGCTCTGTGCTCAAGGATTAGTCTTGGCGGTGCTCAAGGGACCATATGAGATGCCAGAATCGAACCCGGTTGGCCACGTGCAAGGCAAATGCCCTGTTCACTGTACTGTTGCTCCAGCTCCCCTTCCTACCTGCTTTTTATTTTATTATTTTGGGACCATACCCAGGAGGGCTTACTCAAGGCTCTGTGCTCAGAGATCACTCCTGGTGGTGCTCAGGGGACCGTATGGGGTGCTGGGGATCAAACCCCAGTTGGCTACCTGCAAGGCAAGTGTCCTACCCACTGTACTATCTCTCCAGACCCTCCAGTCCCCCTTTCAGAGTTGAGGTGTACTTTAGTTAACAATAAAGTATGGCTGCAGCGACAGCATAAGCGTGTAGGGCGCGTGTACCCCACGTGGTCCCCCAAGCCCTCAGTAAGCCCGAGCACCGCCGGGTGTGCCGCCACCCACCCCCGAAACATAATAACAGTACAGAAGGATTCCTGGAAGGGGCTCTTGAGAGTGTTTCCCAATCCTCTTCCTATATGGCCCCTTCAGACATTATTTTCTTCCTGTAGACCCTTTGTCCTACAGTTGGCTCCCAGTTTTGTGTCTCAGCCGCCCCCCATTTACACGATTTTCTTTGGGGGGCAGTTGAAAAACCCTGCTTTAGGGGGCCGGAGCAATAGCACAGTGGGTAGGGCATTTGCCTTGCAAGCAGCCCACCTGGGTTCCATCCCCGACATCCCTTATGGTCCCCGAGCACTTCCAGGAGTAATTCCTGAGTGCAGGGCCAGGGGCAACCCCTGAACATCACCGGGTGTGACCCAAAAAGAAAAGAAAAGCCCTGCTTTAGAGGAGTGTGGGTTCAAGTCCAGAAGGGCAGTAGAGGGATGAAGAACCAGTTCGCAGCCCCTGGGAAAGCTGCTCCCCATCCTACTGCGGGCGAGAGAGCTGCAGCCACATGGCCCTCAGGAGCCCTGTCCTTCCTCCCCTGTGACAGAACGGGGGCGCTGGCCCGAGGAACGGTGGCCCCAGGGCCGGCTGGCTGCACGGCTACCAGGCCCTTATCGGCTTGACTGCTCCGCACCTGTGGGGCGTGGTAAAGCCGGCTGGGTTTGTGGAGCGGTGACTTGGGGCAAATGCTGGGAGCCGAAGGGGGATCAAAGTCGGCCCCAGTGCTGCCACAGACCACAGGTTTCTGATGCCGACCAAGTGGGTGGCTTCTTAATTTCCACCAAACAGCTCCCAAATACCGTAAAGTTCTGTCGCTAATTGGAAGCAGGTTAAAACCCCAGCTGCGACACTCGGGGCTCCTGCCGGCAGCCAGGAGAGCGCTCCCTGCAGGATGCCACCGGGCTCCCGTCCTGCCATCCCGCGCCGCCGACCTGGTCCAACGGTGCCCCTATTTGCTCCGGAGATGGATTTCTTCCTAGCTGTCCAGCAATCGAGACCGCTCAGGAGAAAGGGCGCATGCCCGGGACTGCCAGGGCCCGCGGGTGGGCGGGGGACGCGGCGTTTCAGGGGGGGGGGCTGCTGTCCCGGAACCGCAGCTCCGTCTGCGCGCTGGGAGCCTGCACCGCGCTCTACGGTTCAGCCCAGCTTCGTGTAATTTTCAGCAAGACTTTAAGACACAAAAGGCTGTTTGCCCGCCGCAGGGGCAGCGGGCGGGGGTTCAGCGGTGATAGAGCGGGCCGCTGGGGTGACGCCTGCCAGCGTTGGGCGCATGTCCGTAGGGAAATGGGACCTGGGCCGGGGTCTGGCCCGTGCCCCGCCGGACCCCCAGCCTGGAAGGACCAGCTCTCCCCGCGCAGAACAGCAGTGCCCTCTGCAGGCAAGCCTGGGCACTGCGGCACGGCCTCCAGCTCGTCCCGTGCTCCAGGCTCAGGTGCCGAGTTCATTGGTCCCAGAAGCCTTTGTGTGGAGGTGAGCATCCAGCCCACAGCCCACTCTGCTCTGCTTCATGCAGAAAGCTCCAGAAAATTCTTTGTGTGGGTGGGGGGGCGGAGGGGGGAGAAACGAGTTATCTGAGAGGGGAAGCATTTCCCGGGCAATGAAAAGTTTGCAAGTAGATAAATTTCGCGTTGGATCTACTTTATCACTTGATCACCTGACATCCCGTTATTTGTTGATTTGCTTGAGCGGGCACCAGTAACGTTTCCATTTGTCCCTATCACGTGCTAGTGTAGCCCACTGGGCTACAGATGGGCTACACTGACATCTACTTTATAGCTGGGATGTATTGTAGTAAGGCAGATGGAACCAAAGCTTGGGTTAGTCCTGAAAGGCGAGTGAAGGAAGATAACACAGAACTAAGCCCTTGTGGGCTGGGAATACTTCCCAAGTGGGGACATGAGATCTCAAGCTCCAGAAAGGCCTGTTCTGAGGGACTTCAGGCTCCCCTTAAATAATGTGTCAGGGTGGGGACCCATGGCCGTAGTACAGCGGGAGGGCGCTTGCCTTGCACATGGCAGACCCAGTTCACTCCTTGGCACCTGTGTGGTCCCCAGAGCCCGCCAGGAGTGATCCCTAAGCATGGAGCGGGAGTAAAGCCTGAGCACTCGCAGGTGTGGCGCCAAAACACACACAAAACCCTGAAGTTACAAAACCAGAGTCTTGGGACCAGAGCCAGGAGTGACCCTGGAGGACTACCAGGTGTGGCTGAAATGCTCCACCTTTTGAAAACTAGGAAGAAGGGGAGGGAAGGAGAAAAAGGAAGGAGGAAGAAAGGAAGGAGAGAGGAGCCGATCAGGTCCCAGAGAGAAAGGCGCTGGGCTACGGTGGGTGCCAAAGAGAGGCGGCAGGGCCAAGGTGGGTGCCAGGCCTGGCCACACAGCGGGTTCTCAGCAGAGTCAGATCTTACTTCTAGGGTCTTGGACGTGTCAGGATGGTGACGGCCACAGCTGGTGGCCAATTCGGGCCACGTGGAGGAGCCTGGGCAGTCGTGGGCTGGAGTTAGGACCTGAAGCAGAAGGTAGCGACTGGGGCGGGGGGGCAGGAGGGTCCCGGATCCCTGGCCCGAGGCAGGACTTCAAAACCTGCCCCGGCTGCTCTCCCAGGCCTCTGCGTGGCGGGCAAGGTGGGGCTTTCTGTGGTTTTTCATCCAGGTCCCTCCTAAGCTTCCGATTCTGCTAGGAACAGTGACAACCTGGATGGGTCCCTAATGAGTGCACGCAGCCTGGGACTGCTCTAGACAGGCAACTTAGGAATTCTCCCCTGCAGGCTGGGGATGGTTTGACCGCGGCTGCCACCTTGTGGCAGATTCCAGCTCGGCGCAAGACAAAGGCAGGCGGCAGCCGGGCCAAGACGCTCGGGTCCCCTTCCCGCAGTGCTTGGATCTTATTCCTGATTGCTGGGTAGATGCTCACAGAAGTGATGGTTGCCTCAAAACTGAGACCTCCCGACAGACTAAGCTTCCCCGTGACTTCTTCACCTGGAGTTATTTTTGTGGGGGTGGAGGTGGGGGTTTGGGGGCTGCATCCGGTGGTGCTCAGGGCTATTCCTGACTGTTTGGAATGAACCCAGCAGTGCTCAGGGAACTACATGCAGTGCTGGGGACTGAGCCTGGGTTTGTTGTGGGTAAGGCGGGTGCCTCAGCCCCTACCACCTGCGTCTCGGGTAAGCCCCCACACCCTGTGGACCTTCTTGTCTTCCCGTTTCCTCTCTGCCCAATTATCTCACAAATAGCTGAAAAACAGTCAGACTTTCAACTGAATGGGATATTCATTTTCTTTTTGTAACCAAGTTGACAACAGAATTCTAGGCAAGGGGCCAGAGTGATAGCACAGTGGGGAGGGCATTTGCCTTGCATGCGACCAGCCTGGGTTCAATTCCCAACATCCCATATGGTTCCCCAAGCACTACCGGGAGTAATTCCTGAGTGCAGAGCTAGGAGTATCCCCAAGTATTGCCGGTCTGGGGCAAGAGCTAGTTCAACAGCTGACATCCTTTACTGTGTGAAGCCCAGGCTCAAGACCTCGCCACTCCCCTAAAGGGGGTGCCCCAGCAGGATCAGGGTTAGTTCAGCAGCGCAAGTGCTGGCTTTGCATGCGGTCTGGGTTTGGTCTCCAGGACCACACAGCCTGTTTAGCACTGCTGGAAGCAACCGCAAGCACCAAACCAGGGGCAGGTCCTGGGTACTGCTGTGTGGCCCCCAAACGAAAATAAAACAACTCCCTGGCAGGGACGGGCATGTGTCATGGTAAAGGCAGGCCCCATACCACGTCCTGGGTTCCTGGCTGTCACCAGCCAGCAAAAATAGGTGCCGACAGGTGCTTTCTTTAGAGGCTCCTGGGCCAAGACCAGTGATTCTCTGTGCTGCTCCTCCCCTGCTAACCACCCCCCAACTCTGCTGGGGTGACAAAGATGGCAAGCAAGGTCCAGCATTCCTAGATCGGAGCTCTTTCCCTGAAAGGTGACACGGGAAGGAGGGTCCCAAGAACAACCTGGTCAGGCATGTGTGGGGTGGGTTCCAGGACAGGTCCAGACCAGTTGGGTACCACAGTAAAGGTCCGAGCCGCTTGGGAGGCGGCAGAACCAAGCTGATGATTCTTGCCCCAAACCTTGCCCTTGAGTCAGCAAGACCAGCAGTTTTTGGCTGGTGCCGAGAAGAACCTGTGACGCACAATTCTCTCCAAAGCCGAGCCACAGTCCTGGCAGTCTCTGCTGGAGTCTGGTTTTGAGACGGAGCTTCCCAAGCAAGCCGAGGAAACCGACAGGGGAAGGGTGGGGGCCCCCAGTGTCTCCCCCAGCTTGCAGCAACTTGCCAAGAACTCCCTGAAAATGAGTCACTCAGAGGCTCCGAGTAACACAGCCGGGATGGGAACCACCGCAGTCCCAAAGGGCTGATAAGCTGCAGGTCCCAGCACCAACCCTATTCCTTGTGATTGCAAAAGTACAACTTGAAACGAGTCCCAAACCAAGTCCCTCCTACCCTGTTCCCATGGAGCGTCAGGTTCCCATCACTGCCCTCTGTCCCGTGGCCCCGTCTGGTCCTGGGGAGGAAGGACAGCTCACCCCTGTATCCAGAGGGGGCTGAGAACAGTCCCATCTGGTCGGTGTGTGCACCCGAGGGCCTCAAACTCTCCGCTCTACACCCAAGCGCTTCCCAGGCGCTTATTTATGCAGGTGGGGAAATAAAATAACCAAGTCATTACATTAAACCCAAAGTGTTATTTAAAGGAGGATTAACAACAGGAAGCTAATTAAAAAAAAGGTTTTACTGGCAGTTGCAGGGTTAAACAAACTAGTATTTGGGGGGGGTGCAGGAATGGGGGAGTGTGAAGGACTGACGACCAGGAGTAACTCCTAAGTGCAGAGCGACCAGTACCCTGAGCATCGCCAGGCGTGACCCCTCAAAAAAAAAAGTGCTGGGATTGGACCCAGGGCCTCCAACATGGCAAGTGCTCTGCCACACTGCCTTTCAAAACCCCTACCTTCTCTTCTGAGCAGAGAATCTCGAACACGGCCTGCAGAGGCGCCAAAGGTGGGACATGGGCAAGGCACGTCACCTGTCTCACCAGAAAGACGCAGAGTTACCGTGCTCGGAAAACAGGCCTCAGAGAATCAGTGCACACGACAGTCACGTGGAAGACGAGCTAGAGAGGCAGGAGGCACCCGCGAGTGTCACCGATGGGTGCACGAGGTCAGAGTCGGGAAGATGCGGGGAGGAGACCACTGCCGGTGCCGAGCCCTACGCTGTGAATGCAACCTGCGGGGCTCCATCTCCCACTAGGCAAAGAGCAGCAGCGAGTGTCTGGGCGGGCCACCCACCCCAAAGGAGCAATGTGACTCAGTGAACACAAACATGCTCCCTGGCAGACACTTTTGAAAAACATGTAATCATCTCGGGACATGTAAGTCCTGTACATATATATGGAGAGAGAAAGAGAGAGAGAGAAGGGGGAGAGAGAGAGAGAGAAAGAGAGAGAGAGAGAGAGAGAGTAGTAGAGAAAGAGAGAAAATAAAATAAGAGTTGCTGCACAGCACAAGCTCCAAGTGTCCCGAGGGTCACTCCTGAGCAGAGCAGGAAGGCCCTCAGCATGCTAGGAGTGGCCCCAAAACAAACCAAAACCTTGAGGGCAGGTGATAGCACAGTGGCTAGGACACTTGCACGTGGCCAACCAGGTTCAATCCCCAACATTCCAAATGGTCTCCAAAGCCCCCCAAGTATTCCCTGAGCACAGAGTCAAGAGTACGTCCTGGGCACTGCCCAATATGACCCCCAAACAAAACAAACAAACCAAAACAAAGAAAAGAATCAGAAAGTTAGAGATGAGTGATCTTAGGAAGAACAGAATGTTTAACTTTCCTTATTTTTAGGAAGGTGAGAAAAAACTTGTGAGAACTCTGATTTCTCCAGCACTGCGGGCATCCATCACACGAGCCACGGCTGCCAATGACAGTGCCCGCCCTGCCAGCCACAGAACACGCAGAGCAGGGACTGGAGACTGCCTCAAGTCCAACCCAGCCAGCCGGTTACAGTGCCCCTCCTGGGCAACTCCTGTCCCTGCTCGAGTGCGTGGCCTTTGCCCGCCACTGTCGCCTCCCTTCAAACAGCAGGATGCTCGCCGCCATGGCGGAGTTGAGGCTGTCCACGCCAGGGACAACAGGAATGAGCAGCCGCCTGCCCCCGGTGCTCGCGGCCAGCTGCAGGGACTCCAGGCTCACCCCATGTGTCTCCCCGCCTATCACCACCGCTGCGGGGCCTCCGTCCAGTCCAGGTCGTAACTCTGGACCTCAAGTTCAGGGATCCAGTCTTTACTGGCTTCCGGTTCCGTGTCTTCCTCCTCCTCATACTTGTGACGCTTCATGAGTTGGTGGTGGGATTCCCAGCCGTGGTTGCTGGCTGAACCAGGTGTCTGGGCCTGGGCATGGAGGCCACAGTTGTCAGCCACAAAGACCCTGGTGTCAGGGGGCAGGTAGTCGGGACGGACTCCCAGTCCAGGTTGTTGATGATGGGTACCTGGAAATGGGCGCCCATTCCTGCCCGCAGCACTTTGGGCTCCCAGGCATCCACACAGCCTAGAAAAGACAAGACAGGAGAATACTCTACACCTTTCCGGCAAAACATGCTCTAGGCGGCCTTCTCGAGAGCAGAGAAGCATGAGTTGGCCAGGATGGCAGCAGCCCGCAAAGGGCTGGCGGGATGACTCCCGCGCGAAGAGGCGGAGCAGAGAAGTTACCCGGCCTGTTACCCAGCAGCCGGAGGAGGCAAAGAGAAGGCAAGTCCCAGACCCAAGGAGCACATGGTACACTGGACCTGGACGATGTTTAAACAGTGACTACTACATCAGCAGCGGAGTAAAACAAGGCTGAGCAGGGTAAGAGAAAACCCTCAGACAAAAGGGGACCACACCGCAGCCCCAGAACTGAAGGTGAGGTGATCCAGCCAGGGCCCGGCAGGGGCAAGGAGAGAGATGGGAGGCAGGCAAGGACCAATTTTAAGGATGCTGGGGTGTCAGAGCTACAGGTTTGGGATCTTCCCCAGAAGACAAGAATGTGCCACTGAAGGGTTTTAAGCAAAGCAGGGCTCAAGCTTTCAAAATGTGACTTGGCTTTGAAGTTCAATCTGCATCGAGCAGGGAGGATGCTAGATCTGGGGCAGTTACAGGGACTGGGGAGATGGTGAGGATGACAGCCGCACCGCTCGCAGACAGCCTCTCACACCACAGCCACGACAGCCGCACCACTCACAGACAGCCTCTCACACCACAGCCACGACAGCCGCACCGCCGCAGACAGCCTCTCACACCACAGCCACGACAGCCGCACCGCTCACAGACAGCCTCTCACACCACAGCCACGACAGCCGCACCGCTCACAGACAGCCTCTCACACCACAGCCACGACAGCCGCACCGCCGCAGACAGCCTCTCACACCACAGCCACGACAGTCGCACCGCCACAGACAGCCTCTCACACCACAGCCACGACAGCCGCACCGCTCGCAGACAGCCTCTCACACCGCAGCCACGACAGTCGCACCGCTCAGACAGCCTCACACCGCAGCCACGACAGTCGCACCGCTCACAGACAGCCTCTCACACCATAGCCACGACAGTCGCACCACTCACAGACAGCCTCTCACACCAGAGCCACGACAGTCGCACCACTCACAGACAGCCTCTCACACCACAGCCACGACAGTCGCACCACTCACAGACAGCCTCTCACACCACAGCCACGACAGTTGCACCACTCACAGACAGCCTCTCACAACACAGCCACGACAGCCGCACTGCTCACAGACAGCCTCTCACACCACAGCCACGACAACCGCACCGCTCACAGACAGCCTCTCACACCGCAGCCACGACAGTCGCACCGCTCAGACAGCATCACACCGCAGCCACGACAGTCGCACCGCTCACAGACAGCCTCTCACACCATAGCCACGACAGTCGCACCACTCACAGACAGCCTCTCACACCACAGCCACGACAGTCGCACCACTCACAGACAGCCTCTCACACCACAGCCACGACAGTCGCACCACTCACAGACAGCCTCTCACACCACAGCCACGACAGTCGCACCACTCACAGACAGCCTCTCACACCGCAGCCACGACAGTCGCACCGCTCAGACAGCCTCTCACACCACAGCCACGACAGCCGCACCGCTCACAGACAGCCTCTCACACCACAGCCACAACAGTCGCACCGCTCACAGCCTCTCACACCACAGCCACGACAGTCGCACCACTCACAGACAGCCTCTCACACCACAGCCACGACAGTCGCACCACTCACAGACAGCCTCTCACACCGCAGCCACGACAGTCGCACCACTCACAGACAGCCTCTCACACCACAGCCACGACAGCCGCACCGCTCACAGACAGCCTCTCACGCAGCAGCCACGACAGTTGCACCGCTCACAGACAGCCTCTCACACCGCAGCCACGACAGTCGCACCGCCGCAGACAGCCTCTCACACCACAGCCACGACAGTCGCACCGCTCACAGCCTCTCACACCACAGCCACGACAGCCGCACCGCTCACAGACAGCCTCTCACACCACAGCCACGACAGTCGCACCACTCACAGACAGCCTCTCACACCACAGCCACGACAGTTGCACCACTCACAGCCAGCCTCTCACACCGCAGCCACAACAGTCGCACCGGCTCACAGACAGCCTCTCACACCACAGCCACGACAGTCGCACCACTCACAGACAGCCTCTCACACCACAGCCACGACAGTTGCACCACTCACAGACAGCCTCTCACACCACAGCCACGACAGTCGCACCACTCACAGACAGCCTCTCACACCACAGCCACGACAGCCGCATCCACTCAGACAGCCTCTCACGCAGCAGCCATGACAGTTGCACCGCTGCAGACAGCCTCTCACACCGCAGCCACGACAGTCGCACCGCCGCAGACAGCCTCTCACACCACAGCCACAACAGTCGCGACCGCCGCAGACAGCCTCTCACACCACAGCCACGACAACCGCACCGCTCACAGACAGCCTCTCACACCATAGCCACGACAGTCGCACCGCTCACAGCCTCTCACACCACAGCCATGACAGCCGCACCGCTCACAGACAGCCTCTCACACCACAGCCACGACAGTCGCACCGCCGCAGACAGCCTCTCACACCACAGGCACGACAGCCGCACCGCTCACAGACAGCCTCTCACACCACAGCCACGACAGTCGCACCACTCACAGACAGCCTCTCACACCACAGCCACGACAGTCGCACCACTCACAGACAGCCTCTCACACCACAGCCACGACAGTCGCACCGCTCAGACAGCCTCTCACACCACAGCCACGACAGCCGCACCGCTCACAGACAGCCTCTCACACCACAGCCACAACAGTCGCACCGCTCACAGCCTCTCACACCACAGCCACGACAGTCGCACCACTCACAGACAGCCTCTCACACCACAGCCACGACAGTCGCACCACTCACAGACAGCCTCTCACACCGCAGCCACGACAGTCGCACCACTCACAGACAGCCTCTCACACCACAGCCACGACAGCCGCACCGCTCACAGACAGCCTCTCACGCAGCAGCCACGACAGTTGCACCGCTCACAGACAGCCTCTCACACCGCAGCCACGACAGTCGCACCGCCGCAGACAGCCTCTCACACCACAGCCACGACAGTCGCACCGCTCACAGCCTCTCACACCACAGCCACGACAGCCGCACCGCTCACAGACAGCCTCTCACACCACAGCCACGACAGTCGCACCACTCACAGACAGCCTCTCACACCACAGCCACGACAGTTGCACCACTCACAGCCAGCCTCTCACACCGCAGCCACAACAGTCGCACCGCTACAGACAGCCTCTCACACCACAGCCACGACAGTCGCACCACTCACAGACAGCCTCTCACACCACAGCCACGACAGTTGCACCACTCACAGACAGCCTCTCACACCACAGCCACGACAGTCGCACCACTCACAGACAGCCTCTCACACCACAGCCACGACAGTCGTACCACTCACAGACAGCCTCTCACACCACAGCCACGACAGTCGCACCACTCACAGACAGCCTCTCACACCACAGCCACGACAGCCGCACCACTCAGACAGCCTCTCACGCAGCAGCCATGACAGTTGCACCGCTGCAGACAGCCTCTCACACCGCAGCCACGACAGTCGCTGCTGGCCAGACAGCCTCTCACACCACAGCCACAACAGTCGCACCGCCGCAGACAGCCTCTCACACCACAGCCACGACAGCCGCACCGCTCACAGACAGCCTCTCACACCATAGCCACGACAGTCGCACCGCTCACAGCCTCTCACACCACAGCCATGACAGCCGCACCGCTCACAGACAGCCTCTCACACCACAGCCACGACAGTCGCACCGCCGCAGACAGCCTCTCACACCACAGGCACGACAGCCGCACCGCTCACAGACAGCCTCTCACACCACAGCCACGACAGTCGCACCACTCACAGACAGCCTCTCACACCACAGCCACGACAGTCGCACCACTCACAGACAGCCTCTCACACCACAGCCATGACAACAGTCGCATCGCTCATAATAACCTCACACCATAGCCACGACAGCTGCACTGCTCACAGCCTCACACCATAGCCACACCGCTCACAGCCTCACACCACAGCCACAACAGCCACACCACTCAGCCTCTCACACCACAGCCATGACAAGTTGCATCGCTCATAATAACACCATAGCCATGACAGCCGCACTGCTCAGACAGCCTCTCACACCAGTCACGAGTCACACCACTCACAGACAGCCTCTCACATCAGTCATGACGACAGTGTACCGCTCACAACAGCCTCCCATACCACAGCCATAACAGCCACACCACTCACAGACAGCCTCCCACACCACAGCCACAACAGCCGCACTGCTCAGACAGCCTCTCACACCAGTCACGAGTCACACCCCTCACAGACAGCCTCTCACATCACAGCCACGACAGTCACATCCCTCAGACAGCTTGTCACACCACAGTCATGACAGCTGCACAGCCCACGGACAGCCTCACACCACAGGATTGTGAAAGATACTCTTTTATGCATCAAGGAACCCTCGGCCTGACCCGCAGCACAGACGATGGTCTCTAAGCACTGCCTGAAGCAGCTCCTTTGGGTGTTGACCCCAAAACACACACAAAGAGGCAAAATTCTTTTATGAAGTCACCTTCAAAAGCCACGTTCATGCACTGACAGAATGGCTCCTCCAGGCCCCTGCTCCCTCACAGACCTCACCCCACCTCCCAAAGCGTCAGCACAAGGTTCCTCATCACGTTACTCAGAGAAGGCTGGGAGGCTGGACAGACGGCTCCAAGGGCTGAGCGCAGGGTTCACATGCAGGTTTCCAAGCTCGATCCCCACCACACAGTTCCGTAAGCACCCCTGGGTGACCCTCAGCATGCACGAGGGCTAAGCAGGGGACGAGGAAGGAGCTGGAGTGGGAGGTGGGCTGTGCCCTGGGGGGGCGAGAGGGGCACCATCTGCTGTGCCCCTCCACCTGGTGGAGTGCGAGACAGATGACATTCGTGTCCTCATGCCCTCCACTCTGGCCCTGGTGTTCCCGCTGTCCCCGCCTCCGAGGCCCCGGCAGGCAGCTGGGTCGACACAGGAACACTTCCCACGCCATACCCGGGCTCCAAGCAGGCAACAAAGGAGCAGGTAAGCAGGGTGTCAATGAGGGAACCCCAACATTGCTAGGAGGACGCCGGCCGAGAAATGCATCAACAGGAGCAACAAGGGAGGCGTGGAAAGGTGTTGGCACGGGCAGCAACACTTCACTGACAATGAACAGCAGCTGGGGTGCTGCGGGGCCCCTCCCCGCCTCCGCTAATCTCCTTTCTGATGAGAAGAGACAGAAAGGAAACAGGCAAGGATGCACGTGCGTGAGGAAGAGGGGCTTGTGTGTGTCTGTGTGTTGGAAGAGGGGCTTTCTGACCCACCTCAGGCTAAGGGAAATGCATCATGGATCGTAACACCGCGGACATGATTCCTTCCACAACGACAAGAATGTCAAGAGTAGAACGTTCCCATGTGCCCAACAATTTGGGAATTCGAATCATTTAGACTTTTGTGTGGGTGGGTGGGGGCATAATCCTGGCTCTGCGCTCAGTTCTGGTGGGGCTTCAGAGACCACATGGGGACTGAAGTCAGGTCGGCCATGTGCAAGGCAAGTGCCCTACCTGTTATGCTAGTACTCTGGCCCCATCCGGTGATCAGGACTCACTCCTAGCTCTGTGCTCAGAGATCAGACGGAGCTCGTGGCACCATATTGGGTGCGAAGGATCAAACCAGGGTCAGCCATACACAAGGCAAGCATCCAACCCACTCTACCATCGCCCTAACCCCTCACAGGGCTTTTTTTCCCTACATGATCCTGAACTGGAAGTGGAGCAACTGAACAGCAGCTAGAGCAGCTAGGGCATTGCCTTGTATGCAGCCAACCCACATTCTATCCCCAGGGACCAGAAAATATCTGAGGTCCCAAGCCCAGCTCGGCGTGATCCTGGAGCACAAAGTCAGAAAATGGCCCTAAGCACAGGTGTGTGTGTCCTCCTCTTCCCCCCCAAAACCATCAACGTTTCTGTGGTGATGGGGATGGGACCCAGTGCCTCACACCTGCAAGTGCTCTACTGCTGAACCACGTCCCTGACCCAAGATCAGCAGGCACTGGGCGCCCAGCATGGTGCCCTGAGCATCCACACACTCTCCAGGCCTAGCTGGGACTTCTAGACTCACGTTAGACAGAGTATCACTCACAGACAGCTAAGGAGGGCTGGCTCCAAGATTCCAGTCCTGGTATGTCTGCCCAAGGAGCCATACTTAATTTTTTCTTTTCTTTAATTTTTTTTTTTTTTTGGGTCACACCCGGCAATGCTCAGGGGTTACTCCTGGCTCTGCACTCAGGAATTACTCCTGGCGGTGCTCGGGGACCATATGGGATGCCGGGATCGAACCCTGGCCGGCATGAGCCGGCCGCGTGCAAGGCAAACACCCTACCCGCTGGGCTATCACTCCGGCCCCGTCTTTTCTTTAATTTTTTTGGGTCACACCCAGTGATGTTCAGGGCACCATATGGGATGTCGGGGATTGAACATGGGTCCACCATGTGTAAGACAAAATGCCCTCCCTGCTGTAATACTGCGCTGGCCCAGGGAGCCAGACTTAAGTACACCACCCCAAGCACACACCCACCGGCTCGCTTACCTTTGGTGAGTAACACCTTACTACAGCCGGCCCCAGCAGCGGATCTGAGAGCTGTCCCCAGGTTCCCAGGGTCGCGGAGATTGTCACAGATCAACAACAAAGGCAGCGATTGGTCTAGCTGAGTCTCTGGGAATTTCATCTCACTAGGGTCCGGCTTGGCAAAAATCCCTGAGAAAACAGAGTGGGTGTGTCACTTGCCTGGCATGAGCCTGGGCGATTAATCTGAATTGTCATCGTTGTCTTTGCCATCTGTGGGGGACCTCAGGGTGATATCCAGCTGTGATCAGGCTATATGGTACCAGGAACCCAACGTGCACTATGAGGGCATAGCAGGCAGGCATTCCAGCCCCTTGAGCTACTTGCTGAGACCCCATGTTCTTATTTTTTTTTCAGGGCCACACCTGGTGGCAACCCCTGGCTGTGGGTGAGAGATACAGAACAGCAGGTAGGGCACTTGCCTTGCACACGGCTGACTGAGATTTGATCCCTAGCATCCCGTATGGTCTCCTGAGCCCCACCAGTAGTGACCCCTGGGCATAGCTGTGGCCCACAAACAAAAACAACTACTACAGGGGTTAAAGTATTTGCTTTGCACATGGCTGACCCTGGTTTGGTCACCTGAGCACCATCTGGAGTGATCCCTGAGCAAAGAACCAGGAACACCCCCTTGAGCACTTCCGAGTGTAACCCAAACACGAAAGAAAAACAATGCTGCAGTGGGCCAGAGTGATAGCACAATGGATAGGGCGCTTGCCTTGCATACGCGGGCTTTATTCTCAGAACCATATAGTACCCTGAGCACACCAGAAGCAATCCTTGAGCAGAGGCAGGGTTAAGCCCTGAGCATCTCCCCAGTGTGGGCCCACCCCACCCCAAATTGCCATCCTAAGACAAATACGAGAAACCCCGATCTCAACTTCTCTTCACACACCATATAACCACTGACCCATTATTCCTTGTGGTGTCACTAGGTCCGACCAAGCCTTGATATCCTCGAACTTCACCTTAACGAGGCTGACACTTTTCAGCTTGTCAAGGGGTAGCTCCTTTATATACTCCAGCCGGCTAAAGAAGAAAACCTGGGGCACAGCACCAGCTCCAAGAGCCGTCTGCGATCAATCTGCGGCCTTCCAGCAGAATCTTGCCTTGCTTTTCACGAAACGATCGGGATTTAACTATTGTCATGGCACTGCTGTGGGTGGAAGCGGACAGAGAGTCAACACTAATGTACTTGTTTCAGAAAACACACCTACTAGTGAGACGCAAAGAACTTGAATCAAGGGAGGAATCTCACTCTGCCTTCCTTGCACAATTAAAAGCCGCTGGTTGGGCTGGAGTGATAGAACCAGCGGGTAGGGCGTTTGCCGGGCTTGCGGCCCACCCAGGTTCTCATAGGGTCCCCAGAGCATGGAGCACCGCCAGGAGTAATTCCTGAGTACAGAGACAGGAGTAACCCCCGAGCATTGCTGGGTGTGACTCACTTGTCACTTGTCTTCCCATTGTTCATCGATTTGCTCGAGTGGGCACCAGTACCGTCTCATTTGCTGGGAATGAGGTCCATTATTGTTACTGTTTTTGGCATATTGAATACACCACGGGTAGCTTGCCAGGCTCTGCCGTGGCTCTGGGTTCATCCCACCCTTTTCTATGTCAGACCGTGGGGCAGAGCCCTGGTGTAGACAAGCCTGTCTCCTGTCTGCCACCTGCCAACGCAGCAGGGCGCCTCAGCCACACCTGCAACACCTCGAGGGGTAGAGCCGGGTGTGACTCAAAAAGAATAAAAAGAGCTGTTGGTTGTATTGGACTAAATCCTCCACTGGCCGGAAGGAGGTTGCGGCACCGGTCACCCAGAGCGGCAAGGGCGAGCTGGAAGCACCCGGGGAGCGCGGGAGTAGCTTCCCGGCGGGGTGGGATGTTTCGATCTATTCGCTTAGAGATTTCCCGGGGAATGCTCTTTCTTTTCTTTCCCTGCAAAGGCAGCCCTAAGTCAATCGCATTTTAGGAACCTCCGTTCCAAAAGTACGCAGAGGACTAGGAACCCCGGTTAGCCTCAGGGGACGTCACCTCAGCCTCTTGTCCCCGGGGAAAGCCTTATCATAGCGAAGCCCCGACTCTTCCCAGCTGCGGGGGCCGGGGCCTGGGGCCTCCCTGGGCGGCGGCGGCTTCGGTCTCCGCTCCTGGGGGCCGGCCTCGGCCGCCGCCTTCCGGGGCAGCTTCCCAGGAGCGGGCTTCCGTTCCTCTATCTGTCCGTCTGGATATATCACTCTCACGGGTCTCCGCCGCAGAGCCCGGACCCAGCGCCGAGGACCGAGCTCCCAACTCCGGATGCTCGGCAGCAACGGCCGCGAGGGCCCAGCCCACGCCTCTGCCCAGCGCCGCCATCTTCCCCCTCCTCCCTGGGTTGCGTCAGCGAAGCGCGACGGCGCCTGCCAGTGACGTCACGGGCAGGTCGTGGGGCGTGGTAGGCGTGTGTCGGCATCATGGCTGCTCGCCGTGCCCTGCACTTCGTGTTCAAAGTGGGCAACCGCTTCCAGACGGCGCGTTTCTATCGCGATGTCCTGGGCATGAAGGTGCCGGCGGGGCCGAGAGGGCTGGCGCGCGCGAGGACGGGCACGCGCGGTTGAGCGAGGGGAGAGTGGGGAGGGGTCAGCCGCGCCGGGCCGGCCTCGGGATTCCGCGCTCCCCGGGGGGCTGGCCGAGGGGTCTCGGAAAGGAAGCTAGGGCTAGCACTTGGTCGCTGCCAGCCATGTCGACCATTCCCAAAGGCGCATTGGACTGCCCCGGGGGGCTTACAGTCCAGTGGGAGGACGGCGCAGCAGTCGAAGGCTCCTGCAGGGAGCAGGAAGGAACCCCGTCTAGCCGGGTTGCAGCCTCTCCGTTTATTTTATTGTTACTTTATTTTATTTAGTTCTGGTCTATGTGCGTCACACCCGGCGATGCCCAAGGGTTGCTGGTCACCTTAGGAATTACTCCAGGAGGACCTCATGGGATGCCGAGGATCGAACCTGGGTGGGCCGTGTGCAAGGCAAACGCCCTCCCCGCTGTACTATCGCTTCGGCCCCTGGAGTCTCTCCGTTTAAAGAACTAGTGTCATTTCAGCGGCAGGATAGTAGTGTAGTAATATGCAAGGCAGCGGGTAGGGCACTCGCCTTGAGTGTGTTGGACCCCGGACACCCCAGGTGGTCCCCCAAGCCGGTCAAAACAGAAGTGCTGAGAACAGAACCAGAGGTAGGCCCTGCCCCCTAAAAAAGAATCAGCGTGTTCTAAGCCCCCTCTGTCAGGGTCGGAAGGTGTAAATGGTCCTTGGACACCAGTCACTCTGCCCTACGTGAGATTAAGTATGAGCTTAGCAGTTCATGCTCTTCAGTACCCAGGTGCCACTTCTCTGCCGCCCAGATTCTCCAGGGATGCTCAGCTATTGAAAAGCTTCAGTCGAGTAATCGGGGCTTTCCAGTCAGAAGAGTGCTGTTTGCCCGAGATAGTGCAAAAGCCCTGGGTTGGGAGGAATGGGTATATCAGTCTTTCTTTTTTATTTTTAAAAGCATTCCTGTTTCGGGGCCGGAGCAATAGCCCAGCGGCCGGCCTTCGCTGGCCCAGGTTCGATCCCTGGCATCCCATATGGTCCCCCGAGCACCGCCAGGAGTAACGCCTGAGCATCGCCGGGTGTGACCCAAAAAGCAAAATAATAATAATAATAATAATAATAATAATAAAAGCATTCCTGTTTCACAGTCAAGCGCTATACTTTGAGAGCGAAGAGAACTAGGGCCCTGATATCTCTGCTCAGTTAAAACTCCTGGCCTGAGGTGGTAGGTAGGTGTTGTATTTGTACATGGAAGTAGAAATGGAAGTAGAGGGGCCGAGAAATAGAACCAGGGGTCGGGTGCTTGCAGCCACCTTGCAGGTGGTTGACCCTGGTGTGATTGCCCAGCGCCCCATATGGTCCTCCAAACCCACCAGGAGTGATCCCTGAGTGCAGAGCCAGAAGTGAACTCTGAGCACTGCTGGGTGTGGTTCAGAAAGAAAGAAAAGAAATGGAAGTTGAAATTTGAGAAGGTGAAGCAAAAAACCACAGAGTTCTTACTCCGTCTTTCCTCATTGATTTCACAGTTGTATACACCAAAGTAATCCTACCTTGCAGTGGGTATAAAGAGGAGCTGTGCCCAATCTAGAAAACATAGAAGGGGCCGGAGCGATAGCCCAGTGGGTAGGGCGTTTGCCTTGCATGCGGCCGGCCCATGCCGGCCTGGGTTCGATCTCCGGCATCCCATATGGTACCCTGTGCACCGCCAGGAGTAATTCCTGAGTGCAGAGCCAGGAGAAAACCTCTGAGCATTGCCGGGTGTGACCCATAAAAGCAAAAAAAAAAAAAAGAAAGAAAGAAAACATAGAAGTCTTAGTAGATGTCTGAGTCAGAAGTTATTCAGAGTCAAGGTGACTTCTGTAACTGCCACACCCTCTAGCAGTGTTTACATAGAAGAGAGGTCTCATTAGAATGAATCTTGGCTTAAGTAGATTAAGCTGTGAGTGGGTAAAACAGCAAAGCTCCCAAACTAGCTAAACCTGTCATCCAACAGTGGCGAGTGAACACTTGTTGCGCAGGCTTTGCGTGTACACAGGAAGTGCCGTGGAGAGTGAACACTTGTTGCGCGGGCTTTGCGTGTACACAGGAAGTGCTGTGGAGAGTGAACACTTGTTGCGCAGACTTTGCATGTACACAGGAAGTGCTGCCATCCCCCCTTTCAGGGGAGCAGCCTGAGCATGGAGCTCAGAGCCTATTAGAGTCGCTGGATGTCCTTGCCGGCCCTCCCTAGCCCCCAAATAGTCCAGCATATCATATGCATAGCATTCATCGTATTGTGTGTATGGAGGCAGGGTTATTATAAAGGTGCAGCAGGAAGAGGCTGCAGAATAGTGACGGTGCATGCTTTCACTCAGGAGGCCAGGTTCCATCCCCAGCTGGCATGGTCCCCTAAGCACCTTGACCCGGCAGAAACACCCAAGTGTGGCCAGAATCAACTATAGCAACAATAGAATAAATTAGCTCTAGCTCGGGAATAATTCATGGAGACCTTGTATAGGATTTCTGGGGCTGGAGTGAGAGTACAGCGGGTAGGATATTTGCCTTGCATGCGGCCGTCCCAGGTTCGATCACCAGCATTCTATATAAGTCCCCAAGCATCGCCAAGTGTAATACCTGAGTACAGCTAGGAGTAACTCCTGAGCCTGGCGAGGTGTGGCTCATAAACTGAAAAAATAAAATGGGATTTCTGGGGTTGGGGGAGATAGTGTGGTGGGCAGGGTGCTTGTCTTGTGTGCAGGTTTATTTAATTTATTTATTTTTTTGCTTTTTTGGGTCACACCCGGCAATGCTCAGGGGTTACTCCTGGCTCTGAACTTGGGAATTACGCCTGGCAATGCTCGGGGACCATATGGGATGCTGGGGGATTGAACTCAGGTTGGCCGCTTGCAAGGCAAACTCTGTACCCGCTGTATACTCTTTGTATGCAGGTTTAATCCCCACCACCCTGAGCCCCTCTGGAGTAATCCCTGAGCATCGAGCCAGGAATCAGCCCTGAGCACAGCCAGATATGGCCCTCCCCTGTAAAAAACAATTAAAATAAGATTTCTCCAAACTGAGATTAGTGGGGACAATACACTAGAAATCTTAGACAGCCCGTGTGCAAAGGTGAGCATTGAACACCACAGCAGCGTGGTTTGGTGTGCTCTGTGCTCTGATTGCTTAAGGTTGGGATGGGTGTCAGGCCAGTATCAAGTGTGGACTGAGAGTTTCTGGAATATCGTGGTAAGGGATTTTAACTTTATGCCACAGTAAGGGGGCTCTGGTACATTAACCATTTTGTTGGTCTGCTTGGGGGCTTCACCTGGCAATGCTCAATAGTGACGTTCTGTCGAGGTGCTTGGAAGGTCATTCCCAGTGGTGCTGAGGGACAGTGCAGTATCAGGGATCAAATCTGGAGTTCCTGCATGCAAAAAGTGCCCTTTCGGTCTTTTTTCCAGCCCCTCCTGGATTTTGACAGGGTTTGAGGGATCCTTTCCTAGGAGACCCCCTCTCATAATCTGGGAGCTGCCCTGCCTTTCTTGGCCTTCCCTTAAGTAAAATCTTCTGAATTCAGCAGAAAAATAAAGCGGTGCTACTTAGGGACAATTTGTGGCCTTGCTTGTGGCCATGTGGGGTGCCAGGATCACTCCTGGGCCAGCTGCACCCAAGGCAAGCACCCGACCTGCATATTACCTCTCTGGTCCCAATTTTGTGATGGTTTTTAAGGTAGAAGATCAAAAAAAAAGACTTTGAGGGCGGAGTGATAACACAGCGGGGAGGGCATTTGCTTTGCATGTGGCCTACCGGGTTCCATCCCCAGCATCCCATATGGTTCCCGAGCACCACCAGGAGTAATTCCTGAGTGCAGAGCCAGGAGTAACCCCTGAGCGTTGCCGGGTGTGACCCAAAAAGCAAAAAAAAAAAAAAAAAACACCTTTTTTTTGGTGTTTGGTTTTTGGGCCATACTCAACAGTGCTCAGGGCTTACTCCTGGCTCTGCACTTAGGAATTACACCTAGTGGTGTTCAGGGACCACATGAGATGCTGGGGATTGAACCAGTGTCAGCTGCATGCAACGTAAGTGCCCTACTGGATATACTGTCGCTCCGGCCCCAGAAGATGACTTTTTTATTCCTTTTTTTTTTTTTGGGGGGGGGTTACACCCAGCAATACTCAGGGTTATTCTTGGCCCTACACTCAGAAATTACTCCTGGCTGTGCTCGGGAACCGTATGGGATGCTGGTGATCAAACCCGGGTTGTTCACATGCAAAGCAAATGCCCTACCTGCTGTCTTATCACTCACTCTGATCCCCCAAAAAGATCTTTCTTAATAGTCCAAGAAAAGTGATGGGAACTTGAACTAGAATAGTAGCAGTGGGAATCAGAAGTTAATAGAGCCGGGAGAAGGCTCAGAGAACTGGAACAGGCTCTGCCTGTGGGAGCCCTGGGTTTGATTCCTGAGCGTCAGCGTCTCTCAGCCAGTTTCCCATGAGCATCTCTGGATATGACTCCCTCTCCCTCAGAAAACCAGGAAAACAGAAGGTCGGGACATGTAGCTCCTCATAGAGCACGTGTTTGCATGTGGTCTTGATCCCTGCAGCACAGACTTCCCCTCCAGTAAAGGGAAGGGAAAAGAACATGCTCGTTCTGTGTCAGATGCTCTCATAAATGTTGTTTCCACAGCACAGTAGGAAACTCAGATCCCAAGTAGCTTTCTCAGAGTTACACAACTACTGGCTGACTGCCAGGTTCCAGATCAGACTTTCTGATGCCAAAGGCCGCACTTGACAACGTAGCACAGCTTCCCCTTCTAAGGATTTTACAGCCTTGCTTGGTTGCTTAACCCTTGCTGAGAAGCTGTTTTTCTTTATAGACTTAGAAAGGCCTAGTACGTTTTATTTCCTTCTTTTTTTTCTATTTTGGGGACATGGGGTTTTTTTTTGAAGGAGGCGGTGCCTGGGAACTCGGGCTACTCTGTAAGATCCTCTGCAAATCAGACTGGCCAGTTTAATGCCAGCGCCCAAGAATATGGTACTGCTCAGCCTCTGTGGTGCTGGGAACCGCCAGGCCACCATGAGAATTCTTGGGACTGTCAGATCTCTACCTGGCCATACAGGGGCGGCATGGTGCTGGGGACCAAACCAGGGTCCTTCACATGCAAGGCACACACATTTCAATCAATACCCCCACCACTGAACCATCTCTGGCCCGTTGTTTTATAAGTGACGCTCACAAATGACACTGCCTGTGTCTGAACAGTCTGTGCTACATATGTCGCCTGCAGTGTTGTCACAGTTTCTTCCGGTTGTCTCACCAGATTCTGCGGCACGAGGAGTTTGAAGAAGGCTGCAAAGCTACTTGTAATGGGTATGGCACCTTGTTTCCTACAGTCTCCTTTAGTTTCTGAATCCCGAGACTCAAGGCAGCCTCAAGTGAGTGTGAGATGGAACAAGTTAGGGAAGTAGTTTTGAGACTGTAGAGGACCATGCTTATGTACAGTGGGTTCTTGGGTATCTCAGCAATGACACAGTTGCCATAACAAGCTGGGAAATCCTGAGACCTGGGAATCGTATACTTCTTGCGCCATATGCCAAAAGAAGGAAAAACTGTTTTAGCCAATTATTTAAAAAAAGATAATTAAAAAAAATTTTTTTTGGCCAGAGAAATAGTACAAAGATTAAGGTGTTTCCTAGCATGAGGTTTCGTCCACAACCATAGTTCAAATCCTGACACCACGTAGGGTCCCCCATTTCCTCTACCGTCGAGGCTAGAAGTGGCCCTGAGCACTACTGGGCATAGCCCACGGACAAAAGAACCCACTTTTTATTCCCACCATCCTTTCCTGATGTTACAGTGACAAGGGTTGAGCATCAGCTTGTGCTCGCCGAGACTCGCCCTCTTTAGTACAGTGCTCAGGGCGAGCACTCTTGGGGCACACAAGCCGTGTAGTCGCTACTCACTGGGGCTCCTGCTCCTTTCAGTGCATACACACGGTGGTGGTGTGGCGGACATCACTTGCACCGAGAATGGCAGGTGCATGGGACATGGGGAGTCGAGCTTGGGATCCCCTGCTTGCCAGACCGGCGCTCTGAGCCCTGTGCTGTTCCTTCAGGCTCGAGAACAGACAGATGAAACTCAGGTTGAAGTACTGTTTTTTGGAGGGTGGGTTCCTTAGTGGGACTCAGGAGGCTGCGGGCTGCAATGGCGATTCTTGGCCACCCGGAACCAAGGTTCAGTGCAAGGGCCCGGGGATGTGGTGCCAGAGATGACTTGGGCCACTCTTGGTTCTGGGGGTGGCACTACGGGTACACCAGGGAACCGTGTGTTGCCTGGGTTGACATTTGACTGCCATGCCATCTCCGGTCCCCTAGTAGGAGTTACGTAGCTTAAGATTCTGTTCTTTGCTTTAAAGAAAGCGGTGCAAGACCTTCCCTGAGGTAACTGCCAAGCAGCTGCTCTTTGACCACTGGTGAGGGACTGGAGCCGCAGCCACAGCTGCTGTCAGCACCATCTGTGCTCACCCTGGCCTCTTGGCGTACCAGAAGGGCCTGCCCAGCTGTGGCCTGCTGTGCTTTTTGCGGGGTGGGAGGCAGAGCCTAAAGCAGACTTTTGTCTGTAGTCACTTATTTACTTGCTTTCAATTTTCTAGACCTTATGATGGCAAGTGGAGTAAAACAATGGTGGGATTTGGACCTGAAGATGATCATTTTGTGGCAGAGCTGACTTACAATTATGGCGTCGGCGACTACAAGCTGGGCAATGACTTTATGGTAAATGTCCTCTAGCTTCAGGTATTATAATCGTCGAACCCATGACTTTGGGGTGTTGTCTTCTTTAGTGATCAGTTTAATGACTTATTTTATTTACAAAAGCAAAACTGGGGCAGAAAAGAAAGCCTAGTTCTAAGCCCTGTGCTGGAGTACATGCTTGGCCAGCAGGAATCCTGGATTCGATCCCCAGCACTGCATGGTCTCCCAAGCACCAAACCAGGAGTAGCCCTTAGCACCTGTGGGTGTAGCCCCCAAACAAACTGCTGCTGGGTTCCCCTATGGGAGAGTTGACTTCAAGGTGAAAGATTCTGGAAATCAAGGTCTAGACTTAGAGCTAGGGGCCGTGGGGGCCAGAGTGATAGTCCAGCAGGTCGGGTGCTTGACTTGCACACTGCCAACCTGAATTCAATTCTTGGCATCCCATATGGTCCCCGAGCACTACCAGGAGTGATTCCTGAGTTCAGAGCTATGATTAAGCTGTCAGCATTGATGAATATTGCCCCAAATCAGAGAGAAGGAAGAGGGAGGGAGTGGGACAGGGAGAGAGAGAGAGAGACCGGATCCACACAGCCAACCTAGGTTTGATCTCCGATACCCCATGTGATCCCCAATCCTACCAGGAGTGATTCCATAGCCGGGTGTGACCCAAAAAAATAAAAAGAAAATGATTTAACTCTAGGTTTTGTTTTTGTGGGGAGGTATGGGGGCTGTTTTATCTTGGGCCATATCCAGCGATGCTCAGGGGTTACTCCTTGCTCTGTACTCAGAAATTACTCCTGATGGTGCTTGGGGACCATGTGGATCGAACCTGAGTCAGCTGCATGTAAAGCAAACATACCAGGCTTAGCCCTGAAGGAGACATGATTCTTCAAGGGGACTGATGAAACCTTGTGCAGTAGAAAGGCCTGAGCCTCTGTCTGCTCGGTCCTAGCACCATCCAGAGAAGTGTTTTCAGGGCTCTGCTTCTCCCTGTTGAGCAAAGGCAGTCTTGTACACACGCCAGCTCCACCCCCGAGATGTTCAGTGGCACGATCAAGGCTGTGAAGGGAAAGCCTGGCTCCCTGTGGGGCCCTCTGGGAGAGGCCCCCCAGGGTCCTCATCTCTGCCCTTCTGCTGCTGTCCCCTTGTGTGGGAGAGCATGAACCATGAGACTCATAGGCCCCTCAGGATCATCCGCACCACCTGCTCAGCCTCTCCTGGCCAAGGTCATTCGTGACAACTTGGCCATCATGGAAGGGCTTCGTAACCGTCATGGTCAGTTCTGGCCCCTCTGGGAAGCTGGGGTGTGATGGAAGAGGGGGCGCCCAGAACATCGTCGCTCCAGTCACAGGCACCCCAAGGCTGCGGATAAGGTGAGCCTGGAGCTGATGGGAAGCTGACCATTGGGCCTCTGCATCCCTGCTCCCCATCTCAGCATGTTGGCTGTTGATCTGACCTGCTGCCTGCGCCAAAGCTGCCAGATGCAGTGACATTAGCTAGTGGCGAGGGGCTGGAGAGATGGTGCTTGGCTTTGCATGTGGTTGACCCCAGCTCCATTCTTGACACTCCAGATGGTCACCTGAGCATTGCCGGGTCATGATCCCCAGCATAGTGCGGAGAGTAGCCCCAGAGCACCATTAGGTACAGCCCTAATGGTGTAAATAAAATGTTAAACAGATCAGGACCTGTGCGATAATGCAGCAGGCACGGTGTTTGCCTTGCTTGTGGCCTACCCTGGTTTGATCCCCAGTATCCCATCTGGTCCTCTGAAACCACCAGTAGTGATTCCTAAGTACAGAGCCAGGAGCAACCTCTTAGCACTACTGGGTGTAGCCCCCTCAAAAAAATCAAAACTCTCTGGGTGTGGTCACCATTGAATAAACTCAGGTCAGTGGTGATTGGGGTGCAGGAACTTGAGGGGAGCAGCTTTGCTGCCCTGCCAGGAACCTTCTGAAGTGATTACATGTGCCCCATGAAACAGACTCTGTTCCTCAGCTCATGCGATCACAAGAAAATGTTGGCTTCTGTTGGTTCCCTAAGCAGCGTACGTCCAAAAGTGTCATCACACTGTTAGTGTGTCAGAAATGCCTTTCCGGGGCCCAGAGATAGCACAGTGGGTCTGGTGTTTGCCTTGTACATGCCGACCGGGTTCGATCCCCAGCCTCCCATAGGGTCCTCTAGCACCACCAGAGTATTTCCTGAGTAAGAACCCTGAGCATCGCTGGATGTGGCCCCCAAACAGACAAAACATCTGTCCGTCCTTCCTTCCTTCCCCTTCTCTCCCCTTCTTTACCTCCTGTCTTCTTTTTTTTTTTTTTTGCTTTTTTGGGTCACACCTGGCAATGCTCAAGGGTTTCTCCTGGCTCTGCACTCAGGAATTACTCCTGGCAGTGCTCAGGGAACCATATGGGATGCCGGGGGTTTGAACCCAGGCCGGCGCAGGCCTGCTGTGTGCAAGGCAAACGCCCTACCACTGGGCTATCGCTCCCCCCCCCTCCTGCCTTCTTAACAGAGAAATACATTTTTATTTTATTGGGGGAGGGACAGGGGAGAGATTTGGGCCATATCCCGAAGTGCTTAGGTGCTGTTCTTGGCTCTGCTCAGGAGTGACCCCTGGCAGTGCTCATGGAGCCATTGTGGTGCCAGGGAATCAAACCAGGGTCAGCAGGGGCCGGAGCGATAGCACAGCGGGTAGGGCTTTTGCCTTGCATGCCGCCTACCCGGGTTCGATCCCCGCGCACCCTTATGGTCCCCTGGGCACTGCCAGGAGTAATTCCTGAGCAACATGTATGGCCCAAAAAGCAAAAAAAAAAAAAAAAAAAACCAAAATCAGGGTCAGCCAAAGTATAGGAATTAAGGTCTGTATGGCCTTAATTCCCATACTTTTCCAGCCCTACACAGATATGTGTATGAACAAATGTATGAAGAGACCTGGATATTAAGCCATTTATCACAGAACTTAATCATGTACCAGGCACTGTTCCAGGAACATGAGGTACCCAGTGAATTAGACCCACAACAATCCCTGTGCCCAGCAAGGGAGGGAGTCCAGGTCCTGAGCAGCAATAAATGATAATTGGATATGTGTAAATGAGTCATAAAATGTTATTTTTAAAAGTGACCATTGTGTTGTAGAAAAGAAAAGGTCAGCATAGGGGGGCTTGGGCCTAGGGCAGATGACTGGTTTTCATTTTAAATAGGGCATTGAGGGAGAGGGGTGAGTAAGCCGGGTGCTGTTTGAGCAAAGGCTCAAAGCAGACCAGGGAATGAGCTAGGTGGCTGCCCGTGGGAAACATTTGCCGTGCAAAACCCTCCGGGGCACTTGGCTTGTTCAAGCAAATGTAAGGGAGTCTGCTCCACTGGAGAGGGTGAGCAGGGAGAAGGAAGAAGGATATGATGTCCAGCCTGGTGTCGGGGTGGCCAGGGCCTTCTAGGCCACGCTAAGTTGCCCTTGAGTGAAACATAAAGCTGCTGAGGGCTTGAAGCTGGGGTAAAGCAGTGCTGCGTGGCCATCTTGGGGACAGACTACAGGGAATTGAGCACAGCTCTTCCTGTCCCGCCAGGAAGGACGCTGGCCTCCACAGAAGGCTGAGGTGGGCATTTCTAGGTATTCCTGGAAAGAGCTTTTGGGATCATGCACTTGGCTGATGGTGTCATTGTTCACAGGGTATCACACTTGCATCTAGCCAAGCTGTCAGCAATGCCAGAAAGCTGCAGTGGCCCCTCACTGAAGTGGCAGGCGGCGTGTTTGAAACGGAGGCCCCCGGCGGATATAAGTTCTATCTGCAGAACCAGAATCCGGTGCAGCCAGGTACGGGGAAGCCCTCTCCGCCTTCCCACGTCTTTGGCGGCATGTGAGAGACTTGCTTGCTTCCTGCCCTGGCGTCCAGTCCTGCCGTCTGTTCTCTGAGAGATGGGCTTTGATGTGGAGTGTGTGTGTGACTGATGCTGCTTTGGGGAACATAGCTGTTTGGGGGTATTTTCGGCTGCAAATAGCCAAAATTCCAACTTGCATTTATTGTTTGTTTTGGGGCCATACCCAGAAATGCTCAATCGTTACTCATGGCTCTGTGCTTAGGAATTACTCCTGGTGTGTCCCCCAAAAAAAAAAAAAAAAAAAGCACTGCCTTCCAGCGATCCCCAAGCATTGACCTGGGTATCCCCTAAGCACCATCAGGTTTGGCCCTGAACCTAGAAATAAAGAAAAAGAGTGATCCATTTTTGACATTGGCAGGTAGCTTTATGCCACTACTGAAAACAGGTATTTTAGTATTTCACTGATGATTTAAGGGTTTTATGATTCTTTTGCAAACAGGTGACTGTTTGGGGGCCACACTCAGCCATGCTTGGGGCTTACTCCCTGGCTCTGCACTCAGGGCTCACTCCTGGTGGGGCTGGAGGACCACTTAAGGGGCGGGAATCAAACCTGGGTCTGCCACTACAAAGTGAGCACCAACCCCGTAATACTGCCCTACCCACTGCACTATCACTCTGGTCCCAAGTATGTTTTTAATGCTTAGACTTTGGGGAGCCCCGTGAGTCATCCTGCTGGGGTGAAAGTACCTTTGGGGCATCAGTGTAGTTGGCATCCACCTCCCTCGGGGTTACCTGCTCGTTCCTCTCCTGCTCTGCATCTCTCTGCAGTCACCTGAGATTTGCTGATTCTGAATGATTGGGCAAGTTGGACCGTCCACGCCGAGGCGCGGTGGGAAGCCCCATTGTCATGGCGCCATTGTAGTAGCAGAGGGGTGAAGGAAGCTAAGGGGAGAGCTGCGGGGCAGATTGTTGTATTTATCCTGATCAGATTTAGACTTCTGACCCTAAATCCATAACTACTCAGTTATGGAGTGCAGATTGTTGTATTTATCCTAATCAGATTTAGACTTCCTGACCCCTGTTTAGAAAATCATACTATTAAAAGTTTCCAGGGGGTAGACTAATATTTTCAGTTAAGTTTCTCCGATTTATTCTTCCTGTTTGAAGTAAGAAATTATCTATTTTTAAATGCATATGTAGCATAATAAAACAAGTTGTCAATAAAAGCGTGCCCTCAAAATAAAACTTCTAAAGCTGAAACAAAAAGTTCCCAATATAACTTTGATTCATTTTAGGGAAACAATAGATATCTTCCTAGACACATTATAAAACAAAAAGGTAAAGGAGGTTCAGGAAGCGGCTCAGAGGATGGCTTTGCATGGGGGAGATCCAGTTTCAGCCCTCAACACCATGTTTTCCTGAAACACTTGGCGTGGAGGGGAAAGGCAGAGAGAGAAAGAGAGGCCAATTACTTTATCATACACTAAATTTAAAAATTGGTGGGTGGGAAGAGTATTTGGACCATCCCTGTGTGTGGCTGGCTCTTTTTGCGGCGGTGATACCTGGCGTTGTTGGGGACTCGTGTCTGGGGATTGAGCCAGCGATGGCTGCATGCCAGTTCCTTAACTCCTATACCAGCTCTCTGAACCTTAAATTCTCTTTTAATTGTGGAGGGTGGCCCCCACACCTGGTTGTGTTCAGAACTTAGTCCTGGCTGTGTGCTCAGGGATCAGACCTGGTGGGGGTAGGGTTTGGGGGCAGTATGGGGTACTAGAGATCAAACCTGGTCAGCCATATATAGGGCCAGTGCCCTACCCCTGTATTCTCTCTCTGCTCTGGGCAAAGACCCTAAAATTTTTTCTTTTTTTTTTTTTTGCTTTTTTGGGTCACACCGGCGGCGCTCAGGAGTTACTCCTGGCTTTGCACTCAGGAATTACTCCTGGCAGTGCTCGGGGGGACCATATGGGATGCCGGGGATCGAACCCGGGCGGCACTAGGCCGGCGGCGTGTAAAGGCAAACGCCCTACCCGCTGGACTATTGCTCCGGCCCGGGGACCCTAAAATTTCAACTTGAGCCTCTTTCAGTCTTTCATCACCTTTCACCCTACAGATCCTGTATTAAAAGTTACATTAGCAGTTTCTGATCTTCAGAGGTCTTTGAATTACTGGTGTAATCTCCTGGAAATGAAAGTTTATGAGAAAGATGAAGAAAAGCAAAAGAGCTTTACTGGGATATGCTGATAACCAGGTGAGTGACCTTGAAGAGAACCTGGTACTTAAAAGAATTTGTCTTAAAAATGAATTTACAGTGAAGGTTATTCCCATAGTTCCTTCACAAGGATTCAATGTTTCTACGGAAGAAAATAGACATGGTTGGGGGGCCGGAGCTATAGTACAGCGTGGAGGGCATTTGCCTTGCATGCGGCTGACCCAGGTTCTATCCTTGGCATCCCATATGGTCCCCCGAGCACTGCCAGGAGTAATCCTTGAGCATCGCGGGTGTGACCCCAAAAAAATGGATGTATCTTTTTTAAATAACTTAGCTGTTGAGTATGATGGAATCCTTAAACACTTTACTCAGAAAGTCAACTCCTAGGAATCTGTTTTATTAGATTTTTTTTTATTTGTTTAGTTTTAGTTTTTCAGCTTTGTGCTGCATGGTGGTGTTTGATGATGCCCCTGAGATTCAGTGGGGCATCATTTGTTGCCAGGAATTAGCCTGGGGCTCTTACATGCAAAGCATTCCACTAGCCCCTAGTGTTCTCTCCTGCGCCCTCTGTTTTATTCGTTTTTTTTTTTTTTTTTTTTTTGCTTTTTTGGGTCACACCCGGCGATGCTCAGGGGTTTCTCCTGGCTCTGCACTCAGGAATTACTCCTGGTGGTGCTGCGGGGACCATATGGGATGCCGGGAATCGAACCCTGGCGGCATGGGCCGGCCGCGTGCAAGGCAAACGCCCTACCCGCTGGGCTATTGCTCCGGCCCCCTGTTTTATTCGTTTCACGCTCTGCTCCCATCCCTTCATTGTAGATGTTGGCATGGCGATGGTTGGAGTCGTACACACACCTGATTGTGATAGTAACCAGCGCTCACCAGGTTTGGTGTCACGTGTTGAGTCGCACAGGTTGGGTGGTTCAGGTTGTGGTGTGTGTGTTGCTGGTTTCTGTGCGGTGGCGCTCCTTGTTGTAGTGCTCTTCCAGGGAGTGGGTGGACTCCAGTGCTCGTCAGCAGCACACGTTTCTGCTCACACACACCTGGTTGCTGTGCATTCAGAAATTGTGTACGGGGTCAGAGAGATAGTATTGGGGGCCACGTGCAACTTGTATTGCACATGGCTAACTAAGTTCTATCCCCAGCATCTCATGGTCCCCTGAGCACCACCAAGAGTAATCCCTGAGTGCAGAGCCAGGAGTAACCCCCGAGCATCACCAGGTGTGGCCATATAACCAAAATAGAAAAAAAAAAAAAGCAGTCGGTGTGTGGTCCCAGGGCACACAGGCGCCAGTGCTGCTGGGCTCACTCAGAGCATATCACAACCTGGGGGACTATGAGCACATACTAGCAAGGCAGGTGTTCTAAGCCACCAAATTATTTCTGGGCCTGACTTTATATGGCTTTATAGACGTACTTATAATATGCACTATCAGTTTTGTAGCTAGTTAGTTGGTGATCTGTTCTAGCTCTGTTTGTAATAGCAAAACCAATATCATATGGCTTAGGAATAGTTCAGGCGTTTGTTTTGTGTGTTTTGGGGCCACACCCTGCTGTACTCAGGGCCCACTCCTGGCTCTGCTCTGGAATCTCTCCTGGTGGGCTCAGGAGACCATATGTGTTGCCAGAGAGCGAACCTGTGTTGGCTTCACGCAAGCAAGTGCCTACTTTCTGTAATCTGTTTCTTTTCTTTTCCTTTTTTTTTGCTTTTTGGGTCACACCTGACGATGTTCAGGGGTTACTCCTGACTCTCCATTCAGTAATTATTCCTGGCTGTGCTCAGGGGACCATATGGGATGCCAGGGATTGAACCTGGGTCGGCTGCATGCAAGGCAAACGCCCTACCCGCTGTGCTATTGCTCCAGTCCTGCAATCTGTTTCTATAATAGTTCGATAACTGATTGTTCACCTAGAATGAATGGATTACTGTGTAGTTGTCAAAAGAGTGCGGCAAATCTGTGTGGTGATGGTAACATCAAATGAAGCAAACCAAGAAGCAGAATAATGTATCGTTATGCTAAAACTTGTGTGAGAAAAACCATTGGAGGGGCCTGAGTGATAGTATAGTGGGAGGACATTTACCTTGCATGTGGCCAACCTAATCCCTGGCATCCCATATAGTTCCCTGAACAGCGTAAGGAGTAAGTCCCGAGTGCAGAGCCAGGAGTAACCCCTGAGCATCGCCAGTTGTGATCCAGAAAGAAGAAGAAAAAAATCCAGGGGGCCAGGGAGATAGCTTTGCCTGTGGGAGGCCCAGGTCCCCAGTGCCACATGGTTTCCTGGGCACCGCCAGGAGAGACCCTCTGAGCACTGTTGAAGTTGTTTCTCTTCTTCTCAGTGTAAGCTGGAGCTCAGGGCATCCAGAGCCCCGTGGATCATGCCGCAGCTTTGGAAGGATTGCCTTTTCCTGCCCTCAGAAAGAGGTAATGTGTGGTGCGGCTCTGTGGCCCGCTACTTCCCTCAGCACGTGCTTTGGCCTTCGCTTCCTTTGCTTCATTCTAATGCTGCCCAAGGCAGGCGCCGGAGCCACTGCCAGCATGAGTTGGGGAAAGAAACCGTTCTGATGATGCCCTTTGTGTCCAGTGAGCAGCCGTCTGTAGGGCAGCTGCCATGCTGAAGTTGTTGGACAGTGACACCCGGGGCTTCTGCTGGGCTGGCCTGGTCCTCCTGGTGGGCTGACGAGGCCAGAGCCAGCACTGCGGGACCCTGTGTTCATTTTGCTCTCCTGGTTTTCTCAGTTGCCAGGCTTAGAAGACTTGATGAAAAGGGAGAACCAGAGGATCTTGACTCCCCTGGTGAGTCTGGATACTCCTGGGAAAGCAACGGTGCAGGTGGTCATCCTGGCTGACCCCGTAAGTATGATGTCACAGGGGCGGGGCTCTCTTCTGAAGCATCTTTTTTTTTTTTTTTTTGCTTTTTTGGGTCACACCCGGCAATGCTCAGGGGTTACTCCTGGCTCTGCACTCAGGAATTACTCCTGGCGGTGCTCGGGGGACCATATGGGATGCCGGGGATGGAACCCAGGCCGGCACAGGCCTGCAGCGTGCAAGGCAACGCCCTACCCGCTGGGCTATCGCTCCGGCCCCTGAAGCATCTTTTGCCAAATTTCTTTTGCTTTTAATTGGTATAGGATGGACATGAAATTTGCTTTGTGGGAGATGAAGCCTTTCGAGAGCTCTCTAAGATGGATCCAGAGGGAAGCAGATTACTGGATGAGGTGAGTCTCCGTCTCTATAGGCTCAAGCGGGTGCTTTGCGTGGGCGTGGGGACTGGCCCCTTATCCTCAGAGCCAGGCCCTGCTGCTCTTGGGTGGTTCTGAGTGGGCTTGCATCCTGCTACTCCCATAGGGCCTGCCTTAGGCGTTTGCGTCCCTCCCGCTGCTGCCCACTGCTGCCTTCATTCTTCCTCTGCTCAGCAAATGGTATGTCAGGTCCCCCGTCGGCTTTAACTCTTTTCCTATACGCCGTCATTCTTTTTTTTTCTTTTTTGGGTCACACCCGGCAATGCTCAGGGGTCTCTCCTGGCTCTGCAATCAGGAATTACTCCTGGTGGTGCTCAGGGGACCATATGGGATGCCGGGATCGAACCCAGGCCGGCACAGGCCGGCCGCATGCAAGGCAAATGCCCTACCTGCTGGACTATCGCTCTGGTCCACGTCATTCTTCTTTACTGCTGAGGTTTCTTACCAGCATACAAACCAGCTCTGCTATCTCTGATCTCAAAAATCTTTTACTCCATATCCTTTTCCAGGCTTCTGTTTTGTTTTTTGTCTGTATCCAGTGGTGCTCGGGGCTTACTCCTTTGCTCAGGGATCACTCCTGGCATTGCTCAGTGAACCATATGGCTTGCTGCGGATCAAACCCCGATCAGCCACTTGCAGAGTAAACACCATACCTGCTACTACTGCTCTCGCCCCACATTGCTGTTTTTGCTCTTGGGTCACCCTCCGGTGCTCAGGGCTTACTCCCTATTGTGCTCAGGGATCACTCCTGGTGGGATTCAGGGAACCATTATGTGTTGCTGAGAGTCTAATCTGAGTCTGCCGCAGGCAAGGCCCTACTGTTTCTCTGGTCCATTTTCAGATTTCTTTATAGCCAAAGTTCCTTTTTTTTTTTTTAAGAGTAGGACAAATATCTATGGAGTAACCAATTTTATTAAGGGAACTCGTATATAAGACTACAGTACAGTGTTCAGTGGAAATTGACATAAAGGAAATTGACAGAAAGGCCACATTCACAGTACTGAAAACAAAGATTTTTTTGAGGGGGAGCCACACCCAGCAATCCTCAGGGGTTACTCCTGGCTCTGCACTCAGGAATTACTCCTGGCGGTGCTCAGGGGACCATATGGGATGCCGAGGATCAAACTTGGGTCGGCAGCGTGCAAGGCAAATGCCCTTCCCGCTGTGCTATCGCTCCAGTCCCACCAGAGTTCCGTTGGTTAGGCTGATGTCAGGGCGGTGGGGGTAACTGACTGCCACGCTCATCATCGGGCCAGACAGTGCTGCCAGGTCGGCCTGTGGGCTGGGGCCCAGTTGGTGCCTAACCCCTGAGGTATAAACCTAACTCCAGATCCCCTTTTTACTTTTAACTTTGATTTGCCAAATACCAGTAACATTTATATTAGGCCATTCCCGTGACCTAATATAATGGTTTGAGGCTCTCTATGTTCCTGGAGCAAGCGGATGCCTTTGGGTTCTACTAGCATAAGACAGGACATATGGAGATATTACTGGTGCCCGCTCGAGCAAATCGATGATGAACGGGGAAGACAGTGATAGTGATAGGACTTTGTTGATTAAAGTTCCGTGACCTACAGAATAGTCAACGGTGGCTTCTCATACACACAATTCCACCGCCACACCCATCACCGGTCACTGTACTCCCTTTCCCGGAGACTCTGGCCCTCAACTCAGTTCTGGGGACTGACTCCAATCCCATGGCTTTTGTCCTTTGTTGCCGCCCTGCTGTGTATCTGTGAATCTGCGTCTCAAAACACAGGCGCCTTTCCTCAAAACAACACCCTCTGGCTGCATTCACGTCATGGCAGATGGCAGGATTTTGTCCCTGCCTAGAGCTGTGCAGTGTTCCAGTGTGTGTGTGTGTGTGTGTGTGTATGCCACAACTTCTTGACCCCAGATTTCCCTTGGTGGGGATTGGCAGGGGAATATGTCTATTCAGGCAGAGTGGTTGTAGTGGGATTAAGACCCTTGCCTTGTCTCTGGCACAGAATATGGTCCCCTGAGCCAGAGCCAGGAGTAAGCCCGAGCACCAACGGGTATGCGCCAAAACCTGTGTTCTAAGGCACACACACCGTATGTGCTCATGCATGCACAGGTACTCCTTCATGCAAACTGGTTGGTACTCCTTCATGCAAACTGTTTCTGAGTTCCTAGCTGTCCTCAAAGCCTGAGGCTCCTGAGGGTGGGAGGGAACCTGGGGACGTTATGGAGGGAAGTCAGTGCTGGTAGTAGGACTGCTGTTGGAATGTTGTGCTTTTTGGAACTTCGCCTGTGAATAACTATGTAAATCATTATGCCTTAAGAGTTATTAAGAAAATTTTTTTAAAGCTGAGATTACGTTTTGCTGCTACACCTTAGCCCAACCTAAAGCCTGACATTATGAAAACAGGCTTTTTTTTTCTCTCTTTGGGTCACATCCAGTAATGCTCAGGGATTACTCCTAGCTCTGCACTCAGGAATTATTCCTGGCGGTGCTGGGGAACCATATGGGATGCCTGGGATTGAACTCAGGTTGGCCTCGTGCAAAGCAAATGCCCTCCCTGCTGTACTATTGCTCCAGCCCCCAAAACAGGCATTTTAAATGGAATTTCTGTATTTATAATTTGATTGAATAAACAAAAGTACTTACGTACCAGATTTCTATAGAACATGCTTAGATATTTGTTCTTTTTTTCCTTTGTTTTTGTTTTTAGGTCAGATCAGTCAGTGTATGTGCTCATGCATGCACAGGTACTCCTTCATGCAAACTGGTTGCTTCTGTTTCTGAGTTCCTAGCTGTCCTCAAAGCCTGGTTACTCCTGAGTAACCTCAAAGTCAGGTTACTCCTGACTTTGAGCCCAGGGATTACTCCCTGGCGGTGCTGGGTAGACTATGAGATGCCAGGGATTGAACCTGGGTTGGCCGCATGCAAGTAAAATGCTCTGCCCACTGCACTATATTGTTCCAGTCCCAGAATATGCTTAGTTTTATTGGCTAGGAAGTTTTCACAGTCCAATATTCTAAATTTAGACCTCTCCTCGGCCCCTTTAATGATCTGACTTCGTGGAATAATAGGAGCAAAGCACTCATTGGGACCAGACCCTTAACAGGGCTTTCTTCTTATTCGTGAGACCCCTGTGAATAGTAGAACAGTGTAGGAGGCGGCTCAGGAAAAGGGAGTCATGCCAGGTCACAAGCTGAAATGTCAGAGTAGCTTTGTAACAGACTGCATCCCCTGTGGAATGAAGGCTTTTGAGCAAACCTACGCAGGAAACTTCAGTCAGCACTTCCTATTCTGCCAAAGCCCCGCCAAAGCTTGCTGGATCCTTTTTGTTTGTTTGTTTGTTTGCTTTTTGCTTCTTATATATGTATATAGATACAAATACAGAATCCCACCCGCACTGCAGAGTCTGGCAAGCTACCCATTTCGTATTTGACATGCCAAAGTTATAGACCTCATTCCCATGACTTGATGGAATGGTTTGAGGCTCTTTATGTTCCTGGAGTGAGCAGATGCCCTTGGGCTATCTCGCATGTGACAGGACGTATTGAGATGTTACTGGTGCCCACTCGAGCAAATCGATGATCTACAGGAAGACAGTGATACAGTGATATAGATACAGTAATTTAGACTATCCTGTATATGTATTTATGTAAATACAATGTATACTATATATTTCGTATACACCATATGCTATATGTATGTATTTCGATATAAAGTACTATATTAAGGGGTATTTTTTTTGTTATTATTTTGGGATAACTCCTTCAGGACTCAGGCTCCCATATGTTGTACCAGGGATTGAACCTTGGTTGACCGTTTGCAAGCCGAACCATTTTTTTTTAAATACCTCTCCTCCACCTTTATTTTTTCTATTTTTTTTAATTTTTTTCTTTCTGGGTCACACCTGGCGACACTCAGGAGTTTTTCCTGGCTCTTCGCTCAGGAATTACTCCCTGGTGGAACTCGGGGAACCATATGGGATGCTGGGGATCGAACCCGGGTCAGCCGCGTGCAAGGCAGACACCCTCCCCACTGTACTATCGCTCCGGCCCCTGCAAGCCAAGCCTTAATTCACTGTACTATCCTGCCAGCTCCGGTGTGTTTTCATGCCCTTCGCGTAAATACATTTTCTGCTTCTGTTTCTATAGGCAATGGCAGCAGACAAGAGTGATGAATGGTTTGCTAAACATAATAAGCCAAAGGCTTCTGGGTAATAGAAGACACCATGTGACACGAGCATTTGTGATTCCTGTGTGATGCTCGAGGATACCTGTGGTGTCTCTGAAGATAATTAACTCCTTCACAACAAGGTTGTTCCCTGTACAGGCAAGGAGGCAGGGCTGGCAAAGCAGCGTGTAGTTCATCTCCGGTGACTCGGGTGTGCTTAGAAGTAAATCCTTCAGGGTGTTGGGACAGTCTGTGATGGAAACCCAATCATTGTATTTCATGGTGGTTTAATTAACAAAAGAAGTAAGTCCTTCAGAAGCGTTCCAAGGAGCACCTTTGCTCTGATCTTCACTGTCAGTAGAATCACATTGCAATTATATTCATATTGCTTTTCCAGTTTTTCGTATGTTTCACATGGGGCAGATAATGTTACACTTGGGCAGCCATATAGAACATTGTATTTGGGCATTTGGGGGTTTCCCTATATTACTGAATTTTAAAATAAATCCAGATTAATTACTTAAAGTAGATATTTCCTGCACCTGACGGCGATGATGATGATGATGATGATGATGGATGATGATGATGATGATGATGATGATGATGATATGATGATGATGATGATGATGATGATGATGATGATGATGATGATGATGATGATGATGATGATGATGATGATGAGGTGCTATTTTCATGTCTTACTCTGGTATGCCTTGGTTATTGTAATTTATTTTTTTCTTTCAGCCTTTTGGGTCATACCCGGCAATGCTCAGGGATTACTCCTGACTCTGCACTCAGGAATTATTCCTAGCAGTGCTCAGGGGGCCATATGGGATGTCGGAGATTGAACGTGGACTGACTGTGTCCAAGGCAAACACCCTACCCACTGTACTATCACTCTAAATACCAGCAACTGCTATTTAAAATTTTTTGAAGAAATTTTGTTCCTTGGGGACAGAGCGACAGCACAGCAGTTATGGCATTTGACTTACACGTGGCCGACCCAGGTTTGATCCCTGGCATCCCATATGATTCCCCAAGCACCGGCAGAAGTAATTCCTCAGTGCAGTGCCAGGAGTAACCCCTGAGCATTGCCGGGGTGACCCAAAAAAATGAAGGAAAAAAAAAAGAATTTTGTTCCTTGGATCAAAAAATTAAGTTATCACATTTCTTACATTATAGTTTTGAGTAGCCAAAAGAAAACAGATGGGTCTAATGCATTATGTTCTGCCAACCTGGCTCTGTGCTGACTTATATTTTTGTTTTAATCCTTCCAAGAATATGCTGTATATATTTTTAAATAGAGTAAAGATCAGAGAAATAGTACATTGGGCAGGGTATTTGCCTTGCTTGTAGCCAACCTGGGTTTCAGGCCCAGCACCACATATGGTTACCTGAGCACCGCCAAGTATGAGCATCGAGCCAGGAGTAAGCCCTGTGTACCTCCAGACATGCATCACCAAAACAAACAAAAGAGGATTTCTTCCTGAAAATAAAGTTTGGTATTTGTTATAGTTTTCTTTTTGGTTCTGTTGGTGAAACAAATATATTGGGCATATTAATGAATGTTTTTCAGAAGTATACTTGTGAAATAAAGCATTATACCAGCCTGCAAGACTCATTATATAATGTGAAAGTCAGGAGGCTGGAGGAAGTACAGTACACTTGCCTTGCATGTGAGCAACCTAGATTCGATCCCCACCAGGTTTGATCTGGGAGCACAGCTAGGTGTAGCCCAAAAAAGGCAAAAATAAATAAAATGGGACCAGGTTCAAATTTTACAGACAAAATTGAGTAGAAGAACATGGATCAGGAGGTCTTGTCAATAGGTGGAATCTATCGCAAACGTGTGGGAGTCAGGAGGTTAGGTAAGAGAGAATGGAACAGTGTGCTAATAATCATTGAAAATGATAATATCAGCCTAGAACTGAGCATTAAATATAGGCAAAGGGATACACATGATATCCTCTAAATGTGTGTATCGCAATTCACAATGTGTGTGTGAGAGGGGGAGAGAGAGAGAGAGAGAGAGAGAGAGAGAGAGAGAGAGAGAGAGAAGAGAACCTGCCATAGAGGCAGGCTAGGGGGGAGGGGGAGGGGATTAGGAACATTACTGGTGGAGGGATGGATGCCAAAACCCAAACATGAAGAACATCTTTGTAATTATATATCTCATGGTGGTATAACAATATTTTTAAAAATAACGTTTATTAAATAAAGTTCTGTGTTCATTAAAAAAAGTGAGTATGGGGCCGGAGTGATAGCCCAGCGGGTAGGGCGTTTGCCTTTACACGCGGCCGGCTCATGCCGGCCCGGTTCGATCCCGGCATCCCATATGGTCCCCCCGAGCACTGCCAGGAGTAATTCCTGAGTGCAAAGCCAGGAGTAACCCCTGAGCGTCCGCGGGTGTGACCCAAAAAGCAAAAAAAAAAAAAAAAAAAAAAAAAGTGAGTAGAAGAGAAAATTAAAAAAAAATTGAGTAGAAAGCACCTGCACGTAGGATGCTAGTCCCAGAACCCCAAGATCAGGCAGCGTATGAGGTCTGGCCTCTGTCACTCTGCTCTGTTGGCAGGTTGGCCAACGCCTTTCCAGGGAGCTCTATTCAGCTCACCTTCTCTTCACCTTTCCTGCCTGACCAAACAGGAAAACAGCACTTTGCACTCAACTTAAATTCTCTAACTTAGGGCTTGGAACAATAGTACACCGGGTAGGGCTCTTGCCTTGTGCGCAGCTGACACAGGTTTGATCCCCAGCATCCTGTGGTCCCTCGAGTACCAGTAGGGGTAACTCTTGAGCTCAGAGCCAGGAGTAACTCTTGAGCATCACTTGAGTGTGGTCTCCCTCCTCCAGGAAAAAAAAAATTCTCTAACTTGGGAAAGCAATCACAAGTTTCAGAGCAAGTTACTTACTAAGGGTTGTTCTTCTTTAGGTAATTGCTTCCCATTTTTTTTTCTATATATGGGGAAATTATTAGATAAATTTTGTTGTTTTTTGTTTGTTTGTTTGTGTTTGTTTTGCTTTTTTGGGTCACACCCGGCGATGCTCAGGGATTACTGCTGGCTCTGCACTCAGGAATTACTCCTGGCAGTGCTCGGGGACCATATGGGATGCTGAGGATCAAACTCAGGTCAGCTGCGTGTAAGGCATATGGCCTCCCCACCTGGGAGCTAAATCTTATGCAGAGGCTGGGGACAGGGGTGAAACCGGGGTAGAACAATGAGGTAAAAACTGGCTGCTTCTTACCAGTACAAAATTCCTAGGGGGCCACTCCTCTGCTTCCCAGGGCTATTGAGGCACTTTTCTCTCTCCTAGGCTAGTAAATAATCATTTCAATAATATTTCTAGTTGTTTTGTAAATCACAGTAAGAGAGACAGACATAAATATATACCTGGGATTAAACCCATAGGGTGATCTTTCCTGGGGAGATAGTGTCATATAATCCATACTATGCTCTTCTTGCCAGATTGATCATTTCCAGTCCCCCTCACGGTCCTATCCAACAACAGGCTTAAGTGCTCTGCTCCTGCTGCAAGGCAGTTCACAGCCTATCTTAAGTCAAAACAGCTCCTCTGGCCTTTGTTCTAAACTTTGGGTCAGATCAGGGCTTATGCTAGAATTGTCCCATTTCAAGCCAGGAGTGCATTCTTGTTACCATCCAGACCCTCGTAGTGGACCCTCTATGGAAATAAGAGGAATTAGAGTCAATCTAAATGGTAGAGACTTATAGTTAGAAAATATGACAGAGGGGCCGGAGCAATAGTACAGCGGGTAGGGTGTTTGCCTTGAACATAACCAACCTGGGTTCAGTCCCCAACATCCCATATGGTTCCCCAAACACCACCAGGAGTAATTCCTGAGCAAAGAGCCAGGAATAATCACTGAGCATTGCCGGGTGTGACCCAAAAGCAAGAGAGACAGAGAGAGAGAGAGAGAGAGAGAGAGAGAGAGAGAGAGAGAGATATTTCACCAAGCCAGTACTGACTTTGGTATGTGTGTTTGCTCTTTATGTTCCTGAAGCAGGCAGATGCCCTTGGACTATCTCACATGTGCCAGGACATAATTGAGATTTTACTGGTGCCTGCTCGAGTAATCGATGATCTACGGAAGTCAAGTGATCAAGTGATATATAGATATATATGAAACCCAGGAGTAAATAATTTAGAGCTCAATAAACTGCAACTGCACTACCCGACATCTTTCATGCTTCTACAAGAAATCCCTAGCATAAGCATAAGTAAAAGGCTTGTAGGAGGGAGAAAAACAATCCCTCGTTAGCAATACAGAATCCCAGGGCTAGCAAGTGAGCCAGTAATCCAACATAGTTGCAATACAAGTACCAAGAGGTCATCTTGTTCAGGGATTTCAGTTTTTCATCAGGATAGTAAAGCTAGAGTAGCTTTTCTTTTTTTTTATTCTTGAATCACACCCAGCTATGCTCAGGGGTTTCTCTTGACTCTATACTCAGGAATTACTCCTTTTATTATTCAAACTGCCTTCCATATACCAAAGAGGAAAGTTAAGCTTGGATCTTGGGCCCTTATTTCCTCCTTGAATAAAAAGTTCAAGAGACTTTTTATTCAAAAAATAATTGTGTTTTTTTTTTTTTGCTTTTTTGGGTCACACCCAGCAATGCTCAGGGGTTTCTCCTGGCTCTGCACTCAGGAATCACTCCTGGCGGTGCTCGGGGACCATATGGGATGCCGGGATCGAACCCAGGCCGGCACAGCCGGCCGCGTGCAAGGCAAACGCCCTACCCGCTGGGCTATCGCTCCAGCCCAAATAATTGAGTTTTGAGAGACTCACAGACATGGGGCAGAGCTACTACTTGCTCTCCCTGTGCCCAGCCACTCACAAGGCGCCCAGGAGGGATGGCGGGTTCTAGCCCTGGCCCGCCACCCCAGCAGAGCCTTGCAACAAGTCAGACGACCCCCGCCACTCCATGAGGGCCTCCATTTTCCACATCTGGACTTCCCTCTCGTCAGAACTCCACCCAGGTGCCGGAGCCGATAGCCCAGCGGGTAGGGCGTTGCCTTGCAAG